>JAGKTI010001543.1:0-38474 GCA_018397915.1 Birgus latro | reverse complement strand
GAAGCAGTTAATTTCATGTCCGGTCCTAACCTAACCTAACCTATGGTTACCATAAAGATTTTCATGCCTAACCTGTTTTCATCATGCTGTACATGTGTTAAAAAATTACCCTAAATGTTAATCATAATTTCCTGCTTGCAATTTAATTTTTCCATGCATGGTTCGTAAGTAAAACAGCTAGGAAAAAGGTGGAAGCAGTGAATTTCATGTCTGGTCCTAACCTAACATTGTGTTAATCATAATTTCCTGCTTTTAATTTTATTCTTTCATGCATGGTTATTAAGTGCACTAGCTAGGAAACAGGTGGAAGCAGTGAATTTCATGTCCGGTCATAACCTAACCTAACCTAACCTAACCATTTTTCTGGTAGCAATTAACATCATTTACTGTATTTGATGCTTTGTATCCAATAATTTAGCGCATAAAATGTGAGAAAAGATGATTTCCATGTCAGATACTTACTTATACTATGCTGGCAAGTTCTGAGCTCCTATGACTCACTCACATATAAATCATCATTTTTTAGTTAAAATTCAATAAATTCATGCTATATGTGCATTATTTATGTGAAAAGGGACCTAAATAAGTGCTATACATGTCCAGTAGGGAGGTACGAAGGTAGTTTTCTGATTTAGGTTAGGTTAGGTTAGGTTAGGTTAGGGTCATGAAAAACCAGTGCTGGAGCTTCAGGACCAATATCCGGACAAAAAAAATATTCGGACATGCTTTTGGCTCTATTACAACGGATATTGGAGGGATTACTTAAATGCACTCACATTTTCCATTTTCTCCTCATCCAACCTCACTGTACATTCACTGACATCACTTCCCTCAAAGACCATCACTTTACTCTTCCCTACATTCACCTTTAGATTCCGTTTCTTACACACTCTCCCAAACTCATCTACCAAGCCTTGCAGCTCCCCTTCGTCTTCACTTAACAACACAGTATCATCTGCAAACAACAGTACTGATAGTTTCCAAACACCACCCTCTCTCACTAGAGCTGCTCCAACACCCACTGCCCTACCATGTTTCTCATTTATAACCCCATTCATATACAGAATGAACAACCATGGAGACAAAACACATCCTTATTTCAATCCAACCTTCAAATAGAAAAACTCACTCCGTTCACTATTCGCAAGCACTGCTGCCTTAGCGCTCTCATACATACTCTTCACAGCCTTCAACAACTTCCCATCTATTTCATATATTCATAATACTTTCCACAATCCTTGTCTCTCCACCCTGTCATATGCTTTCTCCAAATCCATGAAGGCTGCATACAACTTCTTTCCTTCTCTTGAAACTTTTCCACGAAAGATCTAAGAATAAATATCTGATCTACACAACCTCTTCCCTTCCTAAAACCTCCCTGTTCTTCTCCAACTAATTCCATAACTCTGTCAATAAGTATCCTACCATATACTGAAGAGGTGAGAGAGGCTGTGGCACAAAAGAAGAAAGCATATAATGGGTGGATGAGGAACAGGGGCGACGAAGAAGCTGAGAGACGGACGAGAGAGTTATATGTAGTGAGGAGGAGAGAGGTGAAAAGATTAGTAAGAGGGCAGGAAGAGAATGGATGAGGAATTTGGAAGGAATTTGAGTGCAAAGTGGAGGGAATGTAAAAAAATGTTCTGGAAGGAGGTAAAGAGAGCTAGACAGGGTGCCAACGAAGTCAGTGAAAGATAAAAATGGTAGATTACTAGTGGAGAAGGGAGAAAAAGTAAACAGATGGAGAGAACACTTCAATGAACTGTTGAACATAGAGAATGAAAGTAATGCAAGTATAAGTGGCTGGGGAATGGCAGGGAGATGGAGGGTTGTGAGAAGAGAGGAAGAAATCACCAGGATGGAAGTGGTGGAAGCAATAAAGTTAAAATGGGGAAAGCCCCAGGAATTGATGGAGTGTGTGGTGAAATGCTGTAGCATGGGGGAGAGATAATAATAGAATGGATGTGGAAGGTGTGCAGATTGGCTTGGGAGGATTGTAGAATCCCGGAGGATTGGAAGTCAGGTATAATTATTCCTCTGTACAAAGGAAAAGAGGAAAAAGCAGTCTGTGGTAATCATAGGGGAATTTGCCTTCTCAGTGTAATAGGAAAAATATATGGTAGGATACTTATTGACAGAGTTCGGGAAATTACTGAGGAATTAGTTGGAGAAGAACAAGGAGGTTTTAGGAAGGGAAGAGGTTGTGTAGACCAGATATTCATTCTTAGATCCTTAGTGGAAAACTTTCTAGAGAAGGGCAAGAAGTTGTATGCAGCCTTCATGGATCTGGAGAAAACATATGACAGGGTGGATAGACAAGGTTTGTGGAAGGTATTAAGAATATATGGAGTGGATGGGAAGTTGTTGAAGGCAGTGAAGAGTATGTATGAGGGTGCTAAGGCTGCAGTGCGTGTGGATGGCAAACTGAGTGAATCTTTCCATTTGAAGGTTGGATTGAAACAAGGATGTGTCATGTCTCCATGGTTGTTCAATCTGTATATGGATGGGGTTATAAAAGAGATAAAAGGTCGGGCAGTGGATGTTGGAGCAGCCCTAGTGAGAGAGGGCAGTGTTTGGAAACTCCCTGTACTGTTGTTTGCAGATGATACTGTGTTGTTGAGTGAAGACGAAGGGGAGCTGCAAGGCTTGGTAGATGAGTTTGAAAGAGTGTGTAAGAAACGGAATCTAAAGGTGAATGTGGGGAAGAGTAAAGTGATGGTCTTCGAGAGAAGTGAAGCCAGTGAGTGTACAGTGAGACTGGATGGGAAGGAAATGGAGAATGTGAGTGAATTTAAGTACTTGGGCAGTGTGATGAGTAAGGATGGTAGTCTGGAGGGTGAAGTGCTCGAAAGGGTACAGCAGGGAAGGAAGGTTGCTGGTTCGTTGAAAGCAGTGATAAGAAACAGGGAGGTGAGCAGGGAAGTGAAAAAGTTGTTACATGACAGTATTGTGATACCAACTCTGACATATGGAAGTGAAGCTTGGACCCTGCTGGAAGGACAGAAGTCAAGAGTAAGAGCAGTGGAAATGAGTTATCTGAGATGAGGATGTGGAGTCACATGGAGAGACAGACTAACAAATGAGGAAGTGAAGGAGCGTTGTGGTGTGGTTGAGGACGTGATGGGAAGCGTTAGGAGAAACACGTTAAGGTGGTTTGGGCATGTGGAGAGGATGGAGAGTGAAAGATTGACGAGGAGAGTGAATGTGAGTGAGGTGGAGGGGGCGAGAGGGAGGGGGAGGCCGAGGATGAGATGGAGGGATGGAGTGGAGAGGTATATGAGAGAGAGGGGTGTGAGTTGGGAGTGTGGTAGTGAAATGGCAGGGGACAGAGTGACATGGAGGCAATTTGTTTGTGGCCACCCCGTTCGGGATTGAGGCGTCTGGCAATAGATAGATAGCTACTTTTCCTATTACACTAAGAAGGCAAAACGTATATTACTCCCCAGTAATTGCAAATTATGTGTGATTACCTGTTTATTAACACTAAACTAAAGAAGCATTTACTGTATAAAGCAATAAAAATAAACAATAAAAACAATTCAGTGCATGTCACAGGCGGGGCTAGGATAGGAGGTTGCACAGGTGGAGGGTGCAAGTCACTTAATTACGTAAAGTTCTGCATTTATTTACTTCACGTTACAGTCAATTACACCAAAATGTAACACTTGGAATATAATAAACTAAAATGTAGCACTTGGAATATAAGAAACTAAAATATAACCCTTTGAATAAACACCAAGTCACACCTAAGTGAGAGTTCAACTTACCAGAAAATTCGCATTCTGCAGGGATGATTTATTGAGGTTTTACTGTATACATATTATTTACTGAATTTGTTCATTTTACATATTTCTTGTTTTACACAAGCATTTCAGCAACATAAGAGGTGTTCTCATGGTGAATATATGGATATAAAACCTTCCCTTCTCTTCACACTAATGCCTTTGTGCGAGGGACTAATCACGAGTCATAATGAATTTTTGACAGTGCAGTTCAGCCTGTACACATAAAGGAGGACCCTTATCTAGTTAGAGTCTAAAAATGTCATCTATCGTCTCTCTTCAAACACAAACTAAACCACCCAGACGACAGAAATAACTCGATACAGTACACCCCTCTAGTACGCACCTATATGGGCGGCATAGGTGCTCAGGTACAAGGAATTCGCATACTAGGAAAACATAAACTAATGGGAAAATTAACATATGGGCAGCACCCCCCTCTATCAGTGACCTTCTTGACCCGTGTGAGGGAAAATATCTAAGACACATACAGTACAGTACAGTAGGATTTTGCCAATAACGTCTAATTGGTGCCAGAAAATGGCATCAATTAGATGTGGAGGAGGAGGAGGAGGCGGCTGGTGAGTCAGGTGGGGCAGTGGAGATGGAGGGGACAGTAGCGGGCGAGTCAGGGGAGGTGGTGAGGGGAGGATCCTCTATCTCCTTCTCGCTACTGCTCACATTTTTGGCAATTTCCTTCACCTCTTCTTGTTTGTCTGTTTCATTCCTTATCTTGTTATGGAATTAATTTCCATAACAAGATGAGGAATGAAACAGACAAACAAGAAGAGATGAAGGAAATTGCCGAAAATGTGAGCGTTAGTGAGGAGGAGATGGAGGATCCTCCCCTTACCACCTCCCCTGACTTGCCCGCCTTCGTCCCCTCCACCTCCACTGGTTTGTAGTGTAACAACTTGGCATTTGTGAAATAACCATTACTCATGTGAATCCAAACTTAATTATGATAGCGCATAGTGGAGAAGTAGGTGCTTCACACTGGAAAATGCCGGTTTTTCTCCTGGCGCCTTGCGCCGTGTGGGTTGATTCATGTACTCTGGATAGTATCATATAAAAATTAATAAAAAATATTAAAAAATAGGTCCTCACAAACTAGGCGTATCGCGTACTAGGAACTCGCGGACTAGGGGGATGTACTGTACTTGCATAAACACATTACACATCAAAAAATATGAAAACAATTCATAATTATTATTTTCTTCATGAAACCTCCCATATTATGCACTGATTTTGTTTTTAATACACATATCTAGTCATCTGAAAACATTTCAAAGCCAATGAAATTTTTTTAATGTGAAAACAGGGATACTTCTTAGAGCACTGTTTTTTCACTCTTAGTTTTCACTGGCATGTATGCAGTCATTCATTGTCAAGCACAGGATGGATCTAGGAAGCTAAAAATTGTATTGCCTGTTTTGCCTGATGTTTCTCTTCAATTTGGGAAGAAAAAAAAAATTAAACTTGAAAAACTGGTACTGGCACCGGCCTGTGGGTCCAAACAAATTCCACAGGCTTGACCATGAAGGGGATAAAAATTATGTCTGTGTTGTGTGTGATTTTAATATACGTACAAGCAACTGATTTGGATATGAAGTGTATTTTTACTTTTAATGGCATTTATATTTTCTTTAATGAATGAAAGATTGGATTTTATTGAGTTCATTTGTTGTTTACTTTTTATTTATTCATTTATACATTTTTTTGCATGGAAGAAGGAACCAAAGGCCACGGGCCTGAAACTGTTCCTTCCAAGAAAAAACAAAAACAATACGAAAGAGAGCCAAATTCAAGATCCGTTCATTTTGAGATGCCTGGACACATTGTGTATGAAAGACAAGATATCATAAGAAGTAGGAAATACAGACAAAGGATGACAGTTGCAGAGCTGACCTCTTGCATTAGACAATTCGACAGAAAAGGGATGAGAGTTCGTTGTTAGATGGGTGATACGTGCCCCTCATAGAGGTGGAGGGATGCAAGCAGACAGTTCAGAGGAACAGTGACCACTGAAGTAGTGATAGAAAACAGATCAAGATGCAACAGTGCATTGAAGAGACAGAGGTTGAAGGGAGCCAGTAAGAGGAGGAGAGTTAATGAGACAAAAAGCCTTTGATGCCACCCAGTTGAGAAGAGCTGCATGTGGGGAGCCTCTCCACACACGAAAGTTGTACTCTAAACAGGGGTGAATAAAACCTATGTATAAAGTCAACAATTGTGCAGGGGTAAACAAGGTTCGGAGTCGGCTTAGTACACCAAATCTCTTGGAAGCAGATTTCACAAGAGATGTGATATGTTCCTTCCAAGATAAATCCCAAGTGAATGTAACCCCAAGCATGTCCAAGGATGATGCAGGATCGAGCTGGACATTATTAACCCTTTAACCATGGGGTTGTCGGAGGCGCGTCGTGCCCTTCCCGCGGGGAAAACTCGCGCTCCGACTGACTTTTTAAAAATATTAACCAAAAATCAGTTATCAGTCCTAGAATATTACAGTAATCCCTCAAATGTCCGTTGCAATAGAGCCAAAGGCATGTCCGAATATTGGTTTTGTCCGGATATTGGTCCTGAAGCTCCAGCACTGGTTTTTCATGACCCTAACCTAACCTAACCTAAATCAGAAAACTACCTTCCTACCTCCCTGCTGGACATGTATAGCACTTATTTAGGTCCCTTTTCACATAAATAATGCACACATAGCATGAATTTATTGAATTTTAACCAAAAAATGATGATTTAGAGGTGAGTGAGTCATAGGAGCTCAGAACTTGCCAGCATAGTATAAGTAAGTATCGGACATGGAAATCATCTTTTCTCACATTTTATGCACTAAATTATTGGATACAAAGCATCAAGCACAGTAAATGACGTTAATTGCTACGAGAAAAATGGTTAGGTTAGGTTAGGTTACGTTAGGTTATGACTGGACATGACATTCACTGCTTCAACCTTTTTCATAGCTGGTGCACTTAATAACCATGAATGAAAGAATTAAATTAAAAGCAGGAAATGATGATTAACACAATGTTAGGTTAGGTTAGGTTAGGACCGGACATGAAATTCACTGCCTCAACCTTTTTTCTAGCTGTTTTACTTAAGAACCATGCATGGAAAAATAAAATAGCAATCAGGAAATTATGATTAACATTTAGGGTAATTTTTTAACACATGTAGAGCATGATGAAAACAGGCTAGGCATGAAAATCTTTATGGTAACCATAGGTTAGGTTAGGTTAGGTTACGACCGGACATGAAATTAACTGCTTCAACCTTTTTTCTAGCTGTTTTACTTAAGAACCATCCATGCAAAAATTAAATTGCAAGCAGGAAATTATGATTAACATTTAGGGTAATTTCTTAACACATTAACAGCATGATGAAAACAGGTTAGGCATGAAAATCTTTATGGTAACCATAGGTTAGGTTAGGTTAGGACCGGACATGAAATTCACATCTTCCACCTTTTTTCAAACTGTTTTACTTAAGAACCATGCATGGGAAAATCAAATTGCAAGCAGGAAAATATGATTAACATTTAAGGTAATTTCTTAACACATTAACAGCATGATGAAAACAGGTTAGGCATGAAAATCTTTATGGTAACCATAGGTTAGGTTAGGTTAGGTTAGGTTAGGACTGGACATGAAATTCACTGCTTCAACCTTTTTTCTAGCTGTTTTACTTAAGAACCATGCATGGGAAAATTAAATTGCAAGCAGGAAATTATGATTAACATTTTTGGTAATCTTTTAACACATTTACAGCATGATGAAAACAGGTTAGGCATGAAGTTAGGGTACTTACGAACAAGAAGCTGCCCTCTGATGTAATAACCACTCTATCATCTCAGACTCTAACAGGAAGATCTTGCACCTGACACACCTTTCCAATTGAGAATCACCAGTACTTATCACCTACACTTTACACAACGTTTTTTTTTTTTTTTTTATATATAACTGGAATCACATCACTTCACTGCACTGTACATAACAGTAAATTCCATCATCACACACATGATGAAGGTGAAGAGCAGTATCAAGCACTGTAGGAGGTAGGGTATCACCACAAAAGCAATTAATATTGCCGCCATTGTCAGAGGCGTTCATGAGTCAGTAACTGCGTGGGTAATGACGACCAACAGACAGACGCCAAGAGTGTAAACATACCCGATCGGCGCGGGCGGGAAATTGACGCGGTCCAAAAAAATCGAAAATTTTGCGATTTTTTTCTATTTTTTTGGGCATTTTGGGGGTTGGGCAGCCCAGAATATCCGAATAGTGAGTATATCCGAGTATTGGACGTCCGAATATTAGAGGGACTACTGTATACAGTAATCCCTCCACTATCCGACGTAATAGAGCCAAAGGCATGTCCGGATAGAGGTCTTGTCCAGATAGTGGCCCTGAAGCTCCAGCACTGGTCATTCATGACCCTAACCTAACCTAACCTAAATCAGGAAACCACCTACCTACCTCCCTACCAGACATGCATAGCACTTAAGTCCCCTTTCACATAAATAATGCACACAAAGCATGAATTAACTGAATTTTAACCAAAAAAGTTTGATTTAGAGGTGAGTAAGGCATAGGTGCTCACAACTTGCCAGCAAGTGTATCAGACATGGAAATCACTATGAAAATCACCCCTTCTCACACCATATGCATTAAATAATGGACACAAAGCATGAATTCATTGAATTTTAACCCAAAAATGATGATTTTGAGGTAAGTAAGGCATAGATGTTCATGAGTTGGCACCTTAGTGTAAATAAGTATCGGACGTGGCAATCACTAAGAAAATCATCATTTCTTACATCTTATGCACTAAAATATGGGATACAAAGCATCAAATAAATAAACTGTTACCAGAAAAAGAGTTAGGTATGGCAAAGGTGTTCACTGTTCACCTACAGCACCGGTCATTCTTGACCCTAACCTAACCTAACCTAAATCAGAAAACCACCTACCTAACTCCCTACCGGACATGCATAGCACACTAACAAAGACCCCATTCACATAAACAATTGGCACAAAGCATGAATTAATCGAATTTTAACCCCAAAATAATGAATTTGAGGTGAGTAAAGCAGGGGTGTTCACGAGTTGGCAGGTATCGGATGTGGCTATCACTATGAAAATCATCATTTCTCATATCTTATGCACTAAAACATGAGATACAAAGCATCAAATAAATAAACTGTTACCAGAAAAAGAGTTAGGTATGGCAAAGGTGTTCACTGTTCACCAACAGCACCAGTCATTCTTGACCCTAACCTAACCTAACCTAAATCAGAAAACCACCTACCTACCTCCCTCCTGGACATTCATAGGACTTAAGACCCCATTCACATAAATAATTGGCAAAAAGTATGAATTAATCAAATTTTAACCCAAAAATGATGAATTTGAGGTGAGTAAGGCAGTTCACGAGTTGGCAGCTTAGTGTAAGTAAGTGTCGAACGTGGCTATCACTATGAAAATAATAATTTCTCATATCTTATGCACTAAAATATGGAATACAAAGCATCAAATGAATAAATTGTTGCCAGAAAAAGAGTTAGGTATGGCAAAGGTGTTCACTGTTCACCAACAGCACCGGTCATTCTTGACCCTAACCTAACCTAACCTAACCTAAATCAGAAAACCACCTACCTACCTCCCTCCTGGAATGCATAGCACTTAAGACCCCATTCACATAAATAATTGGCACAAAGCATGAATTAATCGAATTTTAACCCAAAAAATAATGAATTTGAGGTGAGTAAGGCAGGGGTGTTCACGAGTTGGCAGCTTAGTGTAAGTAAGTATTGGACGTGGCTATCACTATGAAAATCATCATTTCTCATATCTTATGCACTAAAATATGGGTTACAAAGCATCAAATAAATAAATTGTTACCAGAAAAAGAGTTAGGTATGGCAAAGGTGTTCACTGTTCACCAACAGCACTGGTCTTTCTTGACCCTAACCCAACCTAACCTAAATCAGAAAACCACCTACCTACCTCTTAATTAAGACCCCATTCACATAAATAATTGGCACAAAGCATGAATTAATCGAATTTTAACCCAAAAATGATGATTTTGAGGTGAGTAAGGCAGACATGATTATTACTGAGAAAATCACCTTTTCACAGCCTATGCACTCAAATATGGGACACAAAGCATGAAGTAAATAAAATGTAACAAGAAAAATTATGATTTAGAGGTGTGTGGGGCAAAAATGTTCACCAGTTGACTAGATAGTGAACGTATGTAAGAGACATGGTAATCACTGAGAAAATCACCTCTTTCACAGCCTGTGCACTCAAATATGGGACACAAAGCATGAAGTAAATAAAATGTAACCAGAGAATGAGGATTTCGAAGTGATTATGGAAAATATTTAGCAGTTGACAATGTTTACTTCCAGTCCATGATTGTTGTTTACCCTCATCCCTAAGGTTTTTACAGTGGTCATATTTGCTCTTGAAGCATGTCCAGTAATCCAGTGTTTAACTACACTTAATCCTTAGCACTGTGACTTTTGATTATTTAAACAAGAACGAAAATACCGCAAACGATCGGACAGCCATCCACTGTTCACGGGAGTTGAGACAGAACTAGTAGGAGGGAGACTGAGCGGGAAGGGAGCTAGTCGGCGCAGGCGGGAAATTCAAACTCACGCGGTCGGAAAAAATCGTGTGTTTTTTTGGGTGGGTGGGGAGGGAGGGGTTCAGCCATCAGCCCACAATGTCCGAATAGTGATGTATCCCAATAGTGGACGTTCGGATAGTAGAGAGATTACTTACATAAGCATATGGCACATACCTTCAGCTTTCTCCTGGGATGTTTTTTTTTTAGCACTCGTCGACTACCGTAGGACTTGTGGAGACTTCTGAAGTTGGGTAACTAAGTCTCCACTTTACGCTTCCCGACATCCAGTAATATAAATACCACTGCCTCATATTAACCCCCACACCGTGGGTCGTCACTTTCGTGACGGTCGGGTGCAATGGATCATACCGCGGGTCGTCATTTGAGTGACTCTTTGTTGTTTTTAATGCCCCCGGGCTTTCAGGTGGTGACTTGAATCATCTATCAGCACTGCCAATGTCCAACAATAGTCAGAGCTGCTAATGTCATCAGTACTCCCATCCATTGTTGACAATTTAGCCATTTACCCCCATTTTAGACTCCCCTCCCTACATCCCCTCCATTACCCTCTCATGATGTCTGCTTAGCCACTCTGCGCTAAGTAAATCTTCCCCGGATTTTTCCACTGTTTTCATCCATTGAAATGAGCCCTATGCCCTATTCTTATACAAAATAATATATATATATATATATAAAAATAAGGTAATTGATAGTGCCATACACCTGGAATTGGCTAATTATCACTTAGGAACATCCCACCTGCACTCATTCGCTAATTTCCCCTGCTTTTTTTCCCCGTGAAATATGCTGCATGAGCTACTCTTGTAATATAAATGTATATAAGAAAGGAAGGGAGAAGCCTGTATGATATTTATATTCATCTGGATCTACCTAATTTATATGTATTTACTAAAATTCCTACGACTTATTTCTTAGCATATACATTAGCAGCTGACATTTTCAACTCTCTGCTACAGATACAGCCAGTTTGCTCTCGTCCTACGTGGTGAAATGACACCCGTCCATTTCTACCGCTTTTGTGCCTATTATAAAAGGCCCTGTGACCTCAACCCCTACTAAACATCTTGTGGGAACCGGTAAAGGACTGTAGATATATACAAGTGTAAAAAAGTACTAGAAATAATAAAGTGTGAGTGGGTATCTGAGTAAGAAATGACAGAACACCAGCTGCGAATAAGCGGGAGTGGGAGGCTCGTACGCACTCGTATCTTACATTGCTTTCACAGTTTTTTTTTTTTTTTAAATATGGATTCCAAACTACTTGGAAGTCATTGAATAGTGTTTGTAGTGATAATATCTGGCAGTGGTATTCAGATTGGGGGATGTCGGGAAGTGTAAAGTGGAGACTTAGTTACCCAACTTCAGAAGTCTCCACAAGTCCTTCAGTAGTCGACGAGTGCTAAAAAAAACATCCCAGGAGAAAGCTGAAGGTATATGCCATATGCATATGTAATTATAATATTCTGGGACTAATAACTGATTTTTGGCAAATATTTTAAAAAAGTCAGTCGGAGCGCGAATATCCTCGCAGGAATGGCACAGAAAACCTCCGATAACCCTGCGGTGTAGGGGTTAACACTAGAAACACTGTTCAATGATTTCAAAGTAGTTTGGAATCCATACTCCAAAAAAGAAATCAATGTGAAAGCAATGTAAAATACGAGCGCGTACGAGCCTCCCACTCACGCTAATTTGCTGCTTGTAATCTGTCATTTCTTATTCATGTACACACTCACACTTTATTATTTCCAGTACTTTATTACACTTATATATATCTACAGTCCTTTACCGCTTCCCACACGATGATTAGTAGGGGTAGAGGTCACAGGTCCTTTTATAATGAGTGCAAAAGCAGCAGAAATGGAGGGGCGCGACTACAACGTGCCTCCACATTGAAGGATGAGAGTGAACTGAATATGTACGTATCTCAGTAGCCAAGAGTTGAAAATGTCAGCTGCTAATGTATATGCTAAGAAATAAGTCGTAGGAAATCTAAACAATACATAATAAATTAGGTAGTTCCAGGTGAATATAAATATTACTCAGGCTTCTCCCTTCCTTTCTTATATAAATTTATATTACGAGAATAACTCATATGGCATATTTCACGGGGAAAAGAGCAGGGGAAATTAGCGAACGAGTGCAGTTTGGATGTTGCCAAGTGATAATTAGCCAATTCCAGGTGTATGGCACTATCAATTACCTTATTTTTTTTTATATATATACAGTTAAACCCTTCAAAAATCGAACTATATGGGGCTTTACCCTGGTTCAAATTACCAAATTTTCCATCTCACCGAATTTTCACCCCCCAAAATTGTCAAAACAATACCTATTACTTGTCCTTTCAATACTAAATTAAAAGAGCATATAGCCTATAAATAAATAAGTTATGACAAAAAAACAATTTAGTGCATTTAATATACCTTTAACCCCTTCAGTGCTGGGTGTATTTTCATTTTGTTCTTGCTACCACCAGACGATTTTATTCAGTGTAGGGAGGATCTTTGGAAGTGCAGGAGTTGGTACAGCCTTCGTTAACCCCTTCAGTACGTGACTCTAGTCCTGAGTGCCATAAAATCAGCAGGAGGAAGCGTAAATTAAAATAGAAATAGACGTCACGGTACTGAAGTGGTTAATTGGTAGAAAATAATTCACAAAGGCAATATGCAGACCCGTCGGCAGCGTATGTTGGAGATGGATTTTCACCCCCACATTCCAAAACAATACTTACTTGTCTTTTCAACACTAAAGTAAAGGAGCATATACAGTGTATAAATGAATAAAGAAAGACAACAAAGAAACAGTTCAGTGCACCTAATTTACCTTTCGTTAGAGGCAGTACAGATTCGTCGGCAGTTTGTTTTGGAGACGGAGGTGGCTGAGTTCACAATTTAATGTAACATTCTAAACAGTACCCAGTATTTATTTCACTGAACATTAAGAACTAAACTTAAATGTAATCACTATAATAGACTGCAATGTAACACTTGCAGTAATAATAGTACTGAACTTTAATCATGATCACTTAACTCTAAGTCACACGCATACTTTTTTTTTTTAGCTTCATTCCCTTACGACTAGAGGTACCAGTATTACTTCTTTTATACTTTGAACCTTCCATGGCAAGGCAGAAGGCAAAAGGAGAGCACTGCTTAGCACTAGATGACAGTAAGAATGGTGCAACTACCGACTCCAAAGGCAAGCAGCAGACCGGCGCCACGTGTCCGCCTGGCGCCATTTCTCCCCCTACCTCCGCATTTCGGCCTACTTACATACGTGGTCTTGGCCTGAGTTCGTCTAACCGAAGATTCCGTCTTCTAAAAGTTCGACTTGTGAAGGGTTTACTGTATATTATTTTGTATAAGAATAGGGCATAGGGCTCATTTCAATGGATGAAATCAGTGGAAAAATCCGGGGAAGATTTACATAGCAATGAGCGCCTGTGCAGACGACACGAGAGGGTAATGGAGAGGAGGTAGGGAGGGGAGTCTAGAGTGGGGGAAAATGGCTATATTGTCAACAATGGATGGGAGTACTGATGACATTAGCAGCTCTGACTGTTGTTGGACATTGGCAGTGCTGATAGATGATACAAGTCACCACCTGAAAGCCCGGGCGAATTCAAAACAACACAAAATCACAAAAGTGACGCCCCGTGGTATGGTCCATTGCGCTCGAGCGTCACGGAAGTGACACCAACACCAAGCCCTGTGGGACACCACTTGTTACTTCCCTCCATCCAGTTGTCCTGTCCTTTATTACTGTCCTCATTTCTCTGTCTCTCAAAATGTCTCATCCATTCCAGGAGGTTTCTCTTCAGCCCTCCTATATGCTCTAATTTCCACATCAGTCTCATGGGGTACCTTGTCGAAGGCCTTCTCCAAATCTAAACAAACGCAATCCACCAAACCATCTCTCTCCTGTAGCACGTCAATCGCTCTTGAGTAAAAGCTCAACAAGTTGGAAACACATGACCTTCCACTTCTGAATCCAAACTAACTTTCAGTCAAAATATTCATCTCTTCCGGATATTTTATCCATTTATCTTTCAGGGTTCTCTCACACAACTTTGCGATCATGCTGGTTAGGGACACTGGTCTATAATTCTGGGGTTCTTCCTTGTTTCCTTCCTTAAAAATTGGTACCACAATTCCTTCCTTCCATTCCGGAGGCACATTCCCCTCTTCCAGAGAACACACAATTAACTGTGAATCTTATCCACCACTTGTTCTCTGCATTCCTTCAGTACCCAATTAGAGATTCCATCCAGTCCTGGGGCTTTCCATACATCTTGAGTTTCCAGTAATTTATACACTTCCTGCACTTCCACTTTTATATCTTTTATCACTATACAGTAATCTCTCTACTATCTGGACAACAAATATCCGGTTACCTCACTGTCTGGACATCGTAGGCTGACATTTGGAACCCAAAAATGCAAAAAAATGGCAAAAAAACAAAAAAAAATCCATTTTTTTAAACCCGTAAATTTGAATTTGGCGTGCGGTGCTGAACAGCCGTGTTTATGATCCCTTACTGCCCTGTCCCCCTCCCGCCAGTTATCTCTAAACTCCCGTGATGAGTAAACATTATCGGGATGGTTCGCGGTATTATTAATTTTTGTTTAAACGATCATAATTCAGTGCTAAGGATTAAGTGCTGTTAAACACTGGATTACTGTACATGCATCAAGAGCATTTATCACCACTGTGAAAGTCTTAGAGATGGAGGTAATACTTCGTAACAGCCACCACGGACATGTGAGTACAGTGTCAAGTGCTAAATATTTTTCACAATCACTTCTAAATGGTGGGTTACTGCCCCACCCCATAAAAACAACTAACTAAAAAGATGAACAGGAAGCCTCGGACCAGGACTGACCAAAAGTTGACGAAAAAGGACTGGACAAAAGACGAGGTAAAGATTGCGACCTGGAATGTAAGGGGTATGAATGATGAGGTGAAAGAGAGAGAGATTGTACAGGTGCTTGAGAGTGCGAAAGTGGATATATGTGGAATAACTGAAACTAAATGGCGAGGTGAGAGTGTGAGAGAATGGGAATATGGATGGGGTATATGCGTAGGAGTGGGTGAGAATGAGAGGGCGAAAGAGGGAGTGTGTATTGTTGTGAGCAACAGGTGGAAGGAGAATGTAAGAGAGTATGGATCAGTTGGGTCAAGGATTGTGTGGGTAAGAGTGAAAGTTGGACTACAAATGTGAGCAATTGTGTGCGTGTATGCGCCAATGCAAGATCGTGCAATTAGAGTGAGAGAAGAGTTTTGGACAAATGTGGAAGCATGCTTGGAAAAGTTTGAAAGGAATGAGAGAGTGTTTCTGATTGGAGATATGAATGGAAAAGTAGGGAATGAGAAGGTGGATGGAGTGGTTGGTGAGTGGGGTGTGCCTGCAAAGATGGATGAGAATGCCAGTGCTTTAGTGGACATTTGTGCTGGGAAGGGGTTGGTGGTAGCAAATACCCTCTTCAGGCACAAAATGATCCATAGGTATACATGGTGAGTGGTGAGAAGAGAGGACGGTGGAATGAATGAACGGAAGGCAATGATTGACTGTGTGTGTGGATGAAAGGATGAGAAGATGTGTAATGGATGCAAGAGTATATAGAGGTTGGGGGAGTGGACTTTCTGACCTAATCCAAACAAGATGGAGGAAGAGAAGAAGGGAAGGACAGGAGGAAGTATTTGTTTCAAGGAGGGTAGAAAAGTTACAAAAGGATGGAATAAAGGCTGAATATAAAAGGGAAGTGGAGGAGCGATTGGGTAAATATAGACTGGAGCAGATGGGGGACGTGGAAGGTGTGTGCAAGGTATTCACAGAAGAAATCTGTGCAGCATGTGAGGTGGTGTGTGGAGTGAAGAGAAGATGAAAGGGGGTTCAGGGAACAGCATGGTGGACTGAAGAGGTGAGAGAGGCTGTGGCACAAAAGAAGAAAGCATATAGTGAGTGGATGAGGAACAGGGGCGACAAAGAAGCTGAGAGACGGACGAGAGAGTTATATGTAGTGAGGAGGATTGAGGTGAAAAGATTAGTAAGAGAAAGAAAGAAGAGAGTGGATGAGGAATTTGGAAGGAATTTGAGTGCAAAATGGAGGGAATGTAAGAAAATGTTCTAGGAGGTGCCAATGAAGTCAGTGGGGGTGTGAAGGATAAAAATAGGTGATTACTAGTGGAGAAGGGAGAAAAAGTAAACACAAGGAGAGAACACTTTAATGAACTGTTGAACATAGAAAATGAAAGTAATGCATGTTTAAATGGCTGGGGAATGGCAGGGAGAAGGAGGGTTGTGAGAAGAGAGGAAGAAATCACCAGGATGGAAGTGGTGGAAGCAATGAAGAAAGTTAAAATGGGGAAAGCCCCAGGAATTGATGGAGTGTGTGGTGAAATGCTGAAGGATGGGGGAGAGATAGTATTAGAATGGATGTGGAAGGTGTGCAGATTGGCTTGGGAGGAGGGTAGAGTCCCGGAGGATTGGAAGTCAGGTATAATTATTCCTCTGTACAAAGGAAAAGGGGAAAAAGCAGTGTGTGGTAATCATAGGGGCATTTGCCTTCTCAGTGTAATAGGAAAAGTATATGGTAGGTTACTTATTGACAGAATTAGGGAAATTACTGAGGAATTAGTTGGAGAAGAACAAGGAGGTTTTAGGAAGGGAAGAGGTTGTGTAGACCAGATATTCATTCTTAGATCCTTAGTGGAAAAGTTTCTAGAGAAGGGCAAGAAGTTGTATGCAGCCTTCATGGCTTTGGAGAAAGCATATGCCAGGGTGAATAGACAAGAATATATGGAGTGGATGGAAAGTTGTTGAAGGCAGTGAAGAGTATGTATTAGGGTGCTAAGGATGCAGTGCGTGTGGATGGGAAACTGAGTGAATCTTTCCATTTGAAGGTTGGATTGAAACAAGGATGTGTTATGTCTCCATGGTTGTTCAATCTGTACATGGATGGGGTTATAAAAGAGATACAAGGTCGGGCAGTGGATGTTGGAGTGGCCCTAGTGAGAGAGGGCAGTGTTTGGAAACTCCCTGTACTGTTGTTTGCAGATGATACTGTGTTGTTGAGCGAAGACGAAGGGGAGCTACAAGGCTTGGTAGATGAGTTTGGGAGAGTGTGTAAGAAACGGAATCTGAAGGTGAATGTAGGGGAGAGTAAAGTGATGGTCTTCGAGAGAAGTGAAGCCAGTGAATGTACAGTGAGATTGGATGGGAAGGATATGGAGAATGTGAGTGAATTTAAATACTTGGGCAGTGTGATGAGTAAGGATGGAAGTCTGGAGGGTGAAGTGCTCGAAAGGGTACAGCAGGGAAGGAAGGTTGCTGGTTCGTTGAAAGCAGCGATAAGAAACAGGGAGGTGAGCATGGAAGTGAAAAAGTTGTTAGATGACAGTATTGTGATACCAACTCTGACATATGGAAGTGAAGCTTGGACCCTGTTGGAAGGACACAAGTCAAGAGTGAGAGCAGTGGAAATGAGTTATTTGAGAGGAGCATGTGGAGTCAAATGGAGAGACAGACTAACAAATGAGGAAGTGAAGAAGCATTGCGGTGTGGTTGAGGACGTGATGGGAAGCGTTAGGAGAAACACGTTAAGGTGGTTTGGGCATGTGGAGAGGATGGAGAGTGAAAGACTGACGAGGAGAGTGTCTGTGAGTGAGGTGGAGGGGGCGAGAGGGAGGGGGACGCCGAGGATGAGATGGAAGGATGGAGTGGAGAGGTATATGAGAGGGGGGTGTGAGTTGGGAGCATGGTAGTGAAATGGGAGGGGACAGAGTGACACGGAGGCGATTTGTTTGTGGCCACCCCGTGTGGGATTGAGGCGTCTGGCAATAGATAGATAGATAGATAGATAGACTTCTAAATCCTCAATCTCTGGTTACATTTTATTTACTTCATGCTTTGTGTCCCATATTTGAGTGTACAGGCTGTGAAAAAGGTGATTTCCATTGTGATTATCATGCCTCTTACATATGTTCACTAAGCTATCGGCTGATGAAAATATTTGCCCTACTCACTCACCTCTAAATCATAATTTTTCTGGTTACATTTTATTTATTTCATGTTTTGTGTCCCATATTTGAGTGCACAGGCTGTGAAAAAAGTCATTTCCATTGTGATTATCATGTCTCTTACATATGTTCACCAAGCTATTAGCTGGTGAACATATTTGCCCTACTCACCTCTAAATCAAAAATTTTCTGGTTACATTTTATTTACTTCAGGTATAATTATCCCTCTGTACAAAGGAAAAGGGGAAAAAGAAGTGTGTGGTAATCATAAGGGCATTTGCCTTCTTAGTGTAACAGGAAAAGTATATGGTAGGATACTTATTGACAAAGTTAGGGAAATAACAGGGGAATTAGTTGGAGAAGAACAGGGAGGTTTTAGGAAGGGAAGAGGTTGTGTAGACCAGATATTTATTCTTCAGAGTTTAGTGGAAAAGTTTCTAGAGAAGGGAAAGAAGTTGTATGCAGCCTTCATGGCTTTGGAGAAAGCATATGACAGGGTGGACAGACAAGGACTGTGGAAAGTACAGTATTAAGAATATATGGAGTGGATGGAAATTTGTTGAAGGCAGTGAAGAGTATGTATGAGGGTGCTAAGGCTGCAGTGCGTGTGGATGGCAAACTGAGTGAATCTCTCCATTTGAAGGTTGGATTGAGACAAGGATGCATCATGTCTCCATGGTTGTTCAATTTGTACATGGATGGGGTTATAAAAGAGATACAAGGTCGGGCAGTGGATGTTGGAGCAGCCCTAGTGAGAGAGGGCAATGTTTGGAAACTCCCTGTAGTGTTCTTTGCAGATGATGCTGTGTTGTTGAGTGAAGATGAAGGGGAGCTGCAAGGCTTGGTAGATGAGTTTGGGAGAGTGTGTAAGAAATGGAATCTAAAGATGAATTTAGGGAAGAGTAAAGTGATGGTCTTCGAGAGAAGTGAAGCCAGTGAAAGTACAGTGAGACTGGATGGGGAGGATATCGAGAATGTGAGTGCATTTAAGTACTTAGGTAGTGTGATGAGTAAGGATGGAAGTCTGGAGGGTGAAGTGCTTGAAAGGGTGCAGCAGGGAAGGAAGGTTGCTGATTCATTGAAAGCAGTGATAAGAAACAGGGAAGTGAGCATGGAAGTGAAAAAGTTGTTACATGACAGTATTGTGGTACCAACTCTAACATATGGAAGTGAAGCTTGGACCCTGTTGGAAGGACACAAGTCAAGAGTGAGAGCAGTGGAAATGAGTTATTTGAGAGGAGCATGTGCAGTCACATGGAGAGACAGACTAACAAATGAGGAAGTGAAGGAGCGTTGTGGTGTGGATGTGGACGTGATAGGAGGCGTTAGGAGAAACACGTTAAGGTGGTTTGGGTATGTGGAGAGGATGGAGAGTGAAAGACTGATGAGGAGAGTGTATGTGAGTGAGGTGGAGGGGGGTAGAGGGAGGGGGAGGCCGAGGATGAGATGGAGGGATGGAGTGGAGAGGTACACGAGAGAGGGAGGTGTGAGTTGGGAGCGGGGTAGTGAAATGGCGGGGGACAGAGCGACATGGAGGCAATTTGTTTGCGGCCACGCCGTGCGGGATTGAAGTGTCTAGCAATTGATAGACAGATGCTTTGTGTCCTATATTTGAGTGCATAGGCTGTGAAAAAGGTGATTTCCATTGTGATTATCATGTCTCTTACATACGTTCACTAAGCTATCAGCTGGTGAACATATTTGGCCTACTCACCTCTAAATCATAATTTTTCTGGTTATATTTTATTTATTTCATGCTTTGTGTCCCATATTTGAGTGCATAGGCTGTGAAAAAGGTGATTTTCTCAGTGATTATTATGTCTCTTATCAACGTTCACTATGTAGTCAACTGGTGAACATCTTTGCTATACTCACCTCTAAACCATTATTTTCTGGTAACAGTTTATTCATTTCATGCTTTGTATCCCATATTTTAGTGCATAAGATGTGAGAAAGGGTGATTTTCTTAGTGACTGCTATGTCTGATACTTACACTATGCTGTCAAGTGGTGAACACCTCTGCCTTACTCACCTCAAAATCATCATTATTTGGTTAAAATTCAATTAATTCATGCTTTGTGTCCATTATTTATGTGAATGGGGTCTTAAATAAGTTTTATGCATGTCCGGTAGGGAGGTAGGTAGGTGGTTTTCTGATTTAGGTTAGGTTAGGTTAGGGTCAGGAATGACCGGTGCTGGAGCTTCAGGGCCTAGTATCCAGACATGACCACTTTCCAGACATGCCTTTGGCTCTATTATGTCGGAAAGTGGGAAGATTACTGTATTTCTAGTCACTCCCTCCCCCTCCACAAACTCCCTTTCATTAGTGAAAACTGATTGGAAACATTTGTTCATTCTTTCAGCTTGCATTGCTGCATCTTTATAGACCTCTCCTTGTACTTTTAGTTTGGTGATTCCTTCCTTTTGTTTCAATTTGCCATTGACAAATCTATAAAACAATTTGGGTTCATCCTTACATTATTCTATTATACCTTTTTCAAAGTTCCTTTCCTTCTGTCTACATATTCTTGTATATTCATTTCTAGTTCTTTTATATTCTTCCTTTGTTCTGTTATTACCTCTTTTTCTCCATTTGTTCCATGCCATGTCCCTCTCTTTTTTGCTATAATACACATTCTATTAACCCGCCGAGTCCCACCGACGTACGATGCACGTTGCTACTTTTTTCCATGGACAGACCCAACGACGTGTACGTCACTCAGTTGCAAGGCCCATTGTGTGCACATTTTTCAACATTCGCGGGTAATTTTTGGTAGGCATATGTGGGAGACCTTCCTCTACCTGTTGTCAAGCGGGGATACTGCTTGGCCCCACCTACCCCCCTTCCCCCCCTCCCCCCCACTGGACAATTCACCTGTTAGCTGTAACCTGGCCAGTAAAGGTATGTTGCCCCACAGTCTCACCAATGACGAAATTCACAGTGAAGGTGATTCCTGAGGTGAAGGATGAAGAAACAAAGAAGCTAGAGAAAGAAACAAACAGAAATGATGAGGTGGTAATGTCGTAAAGGAAGGTGCCATATACTGGGGTTTTGGGTGAGTGAACAATGCTTAGCCTATATTATTGTGTGAAAACCAATATAGACTTGTACTACACATGAATTCGTACTAAATAAATGATATAAATACGTAATGTAAAGTGGCTTGAATTAGTTAACCCTTCCATAGTTCGTTTTCTTTAGCCAGGTATCGTGAAAAAGGAGGAAAACGTAAGGTTGAGTGACACCTGTATCAACATATCTAACCTCACAATCATGATTTCTCTATGAATTTTCAATGTTTCTCACTAAAAGCGAAGGTTTCAGCCAAAAAACAAAAAGTCGAAAATCAGTCAGGATCTGGGGGTAGGCTGGGTAAAAAAACGGTCAGGACTGGACGGGTTAAACCACTCCTTTTTCCTGTTTTCTTTCCCCCTTACTCTTGGCACATACTGTATTTTTCCACTCCCAAATTATTGAGGTCTAGAAAGATATCCCAGTTCCTCTGTATCTCTCTTGTTGAATCCACATTTTAAAAAAATTTTCTCAATTCCATAAAGTTTGCTTTCCCAAAGTTGTATCTTCCCTGCCTATAAAGCTCATCTCTTGGGACCACGTTCCCTATCATCATCTGGAACTCAATGACCACATGATCACTTTTTCCTATAGGACACATATATTTCAAAGATTCAGTTATGTCAGGTTCTTTGGTTAGCAGTAAATCTGCTAATCATATGACTTCTGGAGACTTCCGAAGTTGGCTCACGAAATCTCCATATTTGCACTTCCCAACAGCCCATACTGTTTATACCAAATATTATTCCGAATGACGATTTTGGTAGTCATTTCAAATCCAACCTCAGAGATTCCAAAGATGCTTTTAATCATCATTCTAAATATTTATTGTAAAATATTCACCATAAATAAGGTTTATGCACCGTAACAAAGAGACTTACCATCTTGCTGGTGTGTTATCACCTTGGAATCGTGTCTCTTCTTTGGCCCACTGCGTCATTACATTAGTCATTGGTATATAGCAATCCCTCCATTATCTGATGTAACTGAGCCAAAACATATCTGGATATTGGTTCTGTCCGGATATTGACCCTGAAGCTCCCGCACCGGTACTTTCGGACCCTAACCAAACCTAAGTCAGAAAACCATCTACATACAGTACCTCCCTACCAGACATGCATAGCACCTGTTTAAGGCCCTATTCACATAAATAATGGACACAAAGCATGAAATAAATGAAATTTAACCAGAAAATGATTTAGAGGTATGGCAAATATGTTCACCAGTTGACAGCATAGTGAAAGTTGGTAACAGACATGAAAATCACTATGAAAATCACCTTTTTCACAGCCTATGTACACGAATATGGGACACAAAGCATGAAATAAATTAAACGGAACCAGAAAATGAGGGTTTAGAGGTGAGTATGGAAAATATTTGGCAGTTGACAGTGTACTTACATGTCCATGGTGGTTGTTATGAAGATTACCCCTCCTCTAAGGCTCTGACAGTGGTGAAAATGCTCTTGAAGCACATACAGTAATCCAGTGTTGTGCTGCTCTTAATCTTTAGCACTGTGAATTATAATTGTTTAACCACTAAACCGTGGGGTTCTTCGAGGCGTTTCTTCCCCTTCCCGTCGGCGGTAATTTGGAATCCAACTGACTTTTTAAAAATATTTGCCAAAAATCCATTTTTTGTCCTAGAGTATTATAATTTTATATGCATAAGGCACATACGTTCAGCTTTATCATGGGATTTTTTTTAGCTCTCATCGACTATCATATGACTTCTGGAGACTTCCGAAGTTGGCTCACGAAATCTCCATATTTACACTTCCCAACAGCCCATACTGTTTATACCAATGCCTTATATTATCACTAGAAACACTAATCTAATATTTCCTAATAGGTTGGATTCCTTGCGATTGACCGTCACAAGAGTGATGCCCCGAGGTTAAGTGGTTAAACAAAAACGAGCACAAGCGCCAGCCATCCCGACAATCGTTTACTCATGATCGTAGTTGAGAGAGAACTGAGGAGGGGAAGGGAGGCGCAGGAAGCGATCATAAATACAGCTGTTTGGAATCGCGCGCCAAATTCAAACTTACAGGGGGGAGGATTGGATTTTTTTCGTTTTTTTACATTGTTTTTTGGAATTTTTGGGTTCTGAACATCGAAGCCAACGATGTCGGACAATGGGGTGTCCGGTTATTGGGTGTCCGGATAACAGAGTGAATACTGTATTTAACAATATAGTTCCCCACGAATCTTCACTGCCTCCTGAGTCCCATTTCTTCCAGGTCACCATTATTCATTGGTATATTTAACAATATAATGTCCCATGAATCTTCACTTCCTCCTGAGTCCCATTCCTCCCAGTTCACCTCTTTACAATTAAAATCACCCATTAGGATTACACTGTTGCTTTTCTCAAGCACTTTCTGTAGATAACTAACTATGTCTGACAACATCTGCTGGTATTCATTGCCATTCCATGCTCTTGTTTTAGGGGGAACATATACTACTGCCATATCTCTCTTACCATTCTCTCCAGTTTCTAATTTCATATTTATCACTTCAGCCCTACCCTCTCCCATTTCCACAGTATGTACATTTATGTTGTTCTTCACAGCTATCATCACTCCTCCTCCCATTTTTTCTTTTCTGTCTCTTCTCCACAGTTTGTATTTACCATCTCCCATGTGGATATAAATATCCTCTCCTAATTTGGTCTCTATAAAGCACATAACATCAGGTTCATGTACCCTCAAGAAATTGTTGACTTCTAATCTTGTCGATGTTAAACCATCAGCATTAGTATACACCACTTTCAAACTTTTTTCATTGTTTTATATACCCTCTTCTCTCCTTCTCTCTGTTGGTACCACTTCCTCATTTTTTCATTGTTTTATATACCCTCTTCTCTCCTTCTCTCTGTTGGTACCACTTCCTCAATTTCTGATCCATAACTCTCCAATAAAACTCTGTCTTCTCTTCCTCCGTTCTCTGTTTGTTTTTTGCCTTTGCTTCCTTTACTAACTCCTTTATTTTAGCTCGTTCTTCCTCATTTGCAGCTCTCCTTATCCAAACATTTTTGAACCCCTCTTTGTCTGATAATTTCCATGTTCTATTGATGATTTCATTTACCATTATCTGGAACTGAAACTTTACCTTCAATGGCCTTGCCCCTCCTTCCTCGTACTTTCCTAACCTAAGCACCTCTTCAATCTCTTCTTGTGCTTTGTTGTTACCCTCCATAACTACTGATATTATCTCTTTAACCTTACTCAGTTCTTCTCTTTCTCTTTCTGATCTTACTCTCATACATTTTTCTTTTACTCCTGAAATTATTACTCATTTTTTCTTACCTGCTACACCCCTGACTAAAGTTTCTCTATTCTCAGTACTCTAACCTCTTCCTTCTCCACTGTTTCCTTGCTTTGTTTCAAATTTACATTTCCTTCCTTCTGAATTTTCTTCCACCCCTCACGTTGCTCTATGATTTCCTTAACCCTTCGAGATTCCGAATGACGATTTTGGTAGTCATTTCAAATCCAACCTCAGAGATTCCAAAGATGCTTTTAATCATCATTTTAAATATTTATTGTAAAATATTCACCATAAATCAGGTTTATGCATCGTAACAAAGAGACTTGAGTGTGTACTGCACAGCTGGTCTGACTCATGGCTTTGTTTCTTTAACACTTTATTCTTGGTGGATATTTTTCTACAGCAAGGTATAAAATTTCTGGTTTTTGCCTAAATTCAACTCATCACTTTGACTTTTTATTCTATTTGTTTTCCTTTTTGGAACATACTATGATAAAGTACAACTATTCAGCTTCAAAATAACACCAGAACCAGCATCCAATCATAAAAACTGTATTTGCACCGACTGATCAAATAAAGAGATTGCAAAGCAAATATGCGGCCGAGATTAAAAGAAAATTATGCATCTCCTTCCTTTCGCTTAGCCATGGAAGAAAATGCAAAAATTACCATAATATATATATCATTGTAAAGGATGTGATAGGAAGCGTTAGGAGAAACATGTTAAGGTGGTTTGGGCATGTGGAGAGGATGGAGAGTGAAAGACTGACGAGGAGAGTGTATGTGAGTGAGGTGGAGGAGGCGAGAGGGAGGGGGAGACCGAGGATGAAACAGAGGGATGGAGTGGAGAGGTACATGAGAGAAGGGGGGTGTGAGTTGGGAGCGGGGTAGTGAAATGGCAGGGGACAGAGCGACATGGAGGCGATTTGTTTGTGGCCACCCTGTGTGGGATTGAGGCATCTGGCAATAGATAGATAGTAAAGGTGATTTATTGTAGTTTTGCATGTACAGATTTACATATCTTTATTAGTTGATTTTTTGCTGAATATTTTTCTAAGGTAAGGTATAACATTTTTGGTTTTTGCCTAACTTCAACTGGTCATTTTGATATTTTATTTTCTTTTTTCTCCTTTTTTGAACATACAGTGATAAAGTACAACTATTCAGCTATAAAATGACACCAGAGCCAACATTCTAGCATGAAATGCATATACACAGAGGGATCAAAGAAAAATATCGTGCCGTGAAGACGTGAGAAAGCTTGAGAGTGGCTAACTCTAGCACAGACATAATGTGCCCAGCCCAGAAACCTCATAGGGTTAATCTGTTCATCTTGCATCCTTGATTTTGATTCATACTCATCTAGTTTACTATCATTTTGTTCCTTTCTTCTTTCAACCTCTTATTCTCCCTCTTGAGCTGTTTTATTTCATTTGAGGCAGATTCATTACTCACTTTTAACCCCTTAACTGGGGGTTGTCACTTTCGTGACGGTCGGATGCAGTGGATCACACGGCGGGGCGTCACTTGAGTGCCTCTGTGTTATTTCTTATTCCCCCAGGGCTTTCAGGTGGTGACTTGTATCATCTATCAGCACTGCCAATGTCCAACAATAGTCAGAGCTGCTAATGTCATCAGTACTCCCATCCATTGTTGACAATTTAGCCATTTTCCCCCATTCTAGACTCCCCTCCCTACCTCCCCTCCATTACCCTCTCGTGTCGTCTGCTCAGCCGCTCTGCGTTAAGTAAATCTTCCCCGGATTTTTCCACTGTTTTCATCCACTGAAATGAGACCTATGCCCTATTCTTATACAAAATAATATATATATAAAAAATATAGTGTATAGTGCCATACACCTGGAATTGGCTAATTATCAATTGGCAACATCCAACCTGCACTCGTTCGCTAATTTTCCCTGCTTTTTTTCCCCGTGAAATATGCCGTATGACCTACTCTCGTAATATAAATGTATATAAGAAAGGAAGGGAGAAGCCTGAGTGATATTTATATTCACCTGGAACTACCTAATTTATTATGTATTGTCTAGATTTCCTACGACTTATTTCTTAGCATATACATTAGGAGCTGACATTTTCAACTCTTGGCTACCGAGATACAGTCAGTTCGCTCTCGTGTTTCACGGTGAAATGACGCTCCTCCATTTCTGCCGCTTTTGCGCCTATTATAAAAGGTCCTGTGGCCTCTACCCCAACTAAACATTGTGTGGGAAGTGGTAAAGGACTGTAGATATATATAAGTGTAATAAAGTACTAGAAATAATAAAGTGTGAGTGTGTATATAAGTAAGAAATGACAAAATACTAGTGGCGAATCAGCGCGAGTGGGAGGCTCGTACACACTCATATTTTACATTGCTTTCACAGTGTTTTTTTTTTTTTTAGTATGGATTCCAAACTACTTGGAAATCATTGAACAGTGTTTGTAGTGATAATATCTGGCAGTGGTATTCAGATTAGGGGATGTCGGGAAGTGTAAAGTGGAGACTTAGTTGCCTAAATTCAGAAGTCTCCACAAGTCCTACGGTAGTCGACGAGTGCTGAAAAAACATTCCAGGAGAAAGCTGTAGGTATATGCCATAAACATGTGTAATTAAAATATTCTAGGACTAATAACTGATTTTTGGCAAATATTTTTAAAAAGTCAGTCAGAGTGTGAATATCCCGGCGGGAATGGCCTGGCGCGCCTCCGAACAACCTCGCGGTGCAGGGGTTAATTCAGTGACTTCTCTTTCTTGTTCAGCACTGTTTGTTGTTCAGCACTTTTTCCAGTTTATTCTGTAGGATTTTGATTTCTCTCTCCTGCTCTAAGGTCTTGTCCTGCAACTCTCTAATTACTGCCCATACCTTTTTTAACTCCTGGACATTCCTCTCTACTGTTTTCTCTACTCCTGCTACTCTTGTTTTGTTCAGCTTAGTACATCCATTTCCTACATTATCTTCGGAGAAGCCCGCAAATTCCCCTTCACCAGATGTAAACAAAGCACCATCCCTCTCTGCCATGATGCAGCCATTTTTTTTTATTTTTTTTTATGTGTCCAACTCTGGGCATAGGCTTTTACAGCCTGCTATCAAGGCCCAGCCGTCCTCCTACATACCACCACTACATGTCGCCACTTCGGCGCTAACACCCACCGTCCATATTGAATACATGCTAGGGCTGTCTCATACAGGACTGGTGTATTGGTATTAGCGGGGTATTTTTACGACATGTCGGCGGGTCTTCTGGTAGATCAGTAAAGCCTGATTTAATGAAATTCAAATCCTTAAACTGTTCCCTGCCCCAGCGAGGATTCGAACCGGGGTCCGTCGGGACTGCAAGCCAACTCTCTACCGATCGAGCTACCGCCTCCCCAAAAAAATATGGAAACTTTCTATTTCCACTGCAGCTAGTGATGTTTACAGTCCTTTGTGCCTCTCCCCCACACACCACTGTGCAGAGTCTCACCTTTCTGGAATAGGTAGAATATTGGATGAAGTTTCCAAGCCACATGTACAGGGAGAAGTGGCAACAAATGCAAGATATGGCAGTAGTGCTGAGGAAGTTTCAGGTCACAAGGGGTGATGTAGTGCCACCAGCAGGGAAATGATCGGCTGGCCAGTGCACCTGAGCCAGGGACGTGAGCATGCCTCGAGACACAACCAGTCCGCGGCACAAAAAGTTACTCCTATTCATCACCTACTCGTTCCTCAACACCAGCACCTGGCCTTTAGGGGTTATTTGCAGTGGAAAGACAAAAGATCGGATCAGTGAGTCTTTAAGGTTCTAGGTCTAATATTAGCTGAGATATGAGGTCTTGAAAACAGGCAATTTTGTGAATTTCACCTGCATGTGGAAACAGACTGAGTCAGAAAACGGCCAAAGTCCAAGGGTTAATGGAGGACCAACAGCCCCTGTGAGGATCCAGTGTGGACAAAGTGGAGCAGGGAAGAATGGAGAAAGGCCGGGGACATCCAGGATTACTGTAAGGTGGTCAGACCCCAAATATGGGCCAGTCCAAATGGCAGGCCCACCCAAAACTGAGTCCCCCACATAAGGATCAAGTGCGGAAGGCAGGCATGAGTGCGGGTCACTACGTGTTTGCAACCCCAATGGGGTGAGTAGGAAAAAGCGACCACTCTCCGCTAGAAATTGGAAGCGGGGAGATCCCGACCTCTTCCGAGAACCCAGCACCAGGAAAGAATCCCAGTGGGGATTAAATCACCCAGGAGGAGACAGGGTGAAGGGAGCTGGTCATGGTAGGCCCAGTGTGGCGTTAGAATCTGTCCCCCTGTCCGCCCCCTATGGCGCATGCGCAGGATTGCCAGATGCCGCCACAAATATGCTATTTGTACTTGGCTCTCTGTAGGGGTAACATGATCGGAGTCTCTCGCCCTTTGTTTACAAACGGCAAATGGTCATTCCGGCTTCTCGTATCATTCGTCTCAGAGCTTTCTCGGGTAGTTTCCGCCTTTAAATTAAATTAGGTTAGGTGGGTGGCAATAAAAACTTGAATTTCTAAGGTATGAATGAGTTAGGTTGGATAAGCATAGTTATAATTAATCATATAGGGACGAATTATCTAATCTCTTAGGCATGAGAATTGCTTTAGCTTTGTTCTCATCTAATTGGTCTTACCCAATTGTATCTTTACAGGAATGAGTCAAGTTCGTACTGCCCCGTGTATTAAACCATTATTATCATATATATCCTTGAAATTATGAATTGTTTTGCCACACACTACTTCATTTGGTAGTGCATTCCATTGATCAATTGCCCTATTTGGGAAACTGAATTTCTATTCAAATTTACTACTGTCTCACGCCTGACATAAAAGCATTGAGGCGAATGATACGAGAAGCCGGAATGACCATTTGCCGTTTGTAAACAAAGGGCGAGAGGCTCCGATCATGTTACCCCTACAGAGAGCCAAGTACAAATGGCATATTTGTGGCGGCATCTGGCAATCCCGCGCATGCGCCGTAGGGGCGGACCGTAGGGGGACAGATTACAGTGCTACACCGGAGTTCTTCTAGGCCAATGTTTTTGCAACGGTTGTAGCTAACTGCCACAGTGATCCACTGCATCAGTTTGGAAAAGTGAACCGCAAGAACTTCCAATACCTCTCAAGGGGGTTGGGTCAGAGGCAGTACCAAGCTGGAAATGTCCTCCCTGACAGCAACAGCTAGACCACCCCCGACACCTTGACAATCAGCCCAGTTGATGGCAACACCTCAGAGTGACAGATGGAGATGTGAGAACAGCAAATCTCACAGTGACCAGTAACATCCAGGATGAGGTTCACTACCATCTGTTTGAAATTGGAAGTTTCCAGAAGAAAGGCTCTGGCATTCCAGAAAAGGAATCTGCAGAGAGGTAGAGGGGCCATCACTGGGAAGAGAGGAGAGAGAGGAGCCGGGAGCTGTCTCTTTCTATACTTGGACATGGCTGCAAGCAGGAGGTCTGCAAAGGACTCTGGGGGTTGGCATATGAGGAGGTTAAAGAGGTTGTCCTTGGTATGGGCCAATTTGGAGGAGCAGGAGAATCACCAGGTGCAGAGCTCATCACAAGACAGCTAGGGGGGGACAGCATGTGGCTTGGTTGGAGAAGGGGCCAGAGTAGTAACCAATGATGAGGCAGAACTGACTGGCATAATTCCAGGCAAGGTACCAGGCTGGATGGAAGGACCTGGGTGGTCATGTGCAGCATGTGGGGGGAGGGGTCCATATTAGGTGGGAACCAGGTCATCAGTGCTTAAGAGAAGGGGCAGGGTGGAGCAGCACCGCTGACTAGGAGGACACAACAATCATGATTCCACCTCACTTAGTTCAGCTGCCGACTCACCACCAGAAGCTGCAGCAAGATCATCCACAGTTGGAAAACAGTTGCTGACCAGATTTGCATTTGTAAGGGCCTCCTGGACAAGTTGGGATGTCCTACTGGAAGCAATAGGCACTGTCAAGCAGAGAGACCTGGGAGAGGTGCATCCACAGGGGTTGAGGGCATTCAGATAGGTGCTGACATCACACAGGGTCAAAGAGACTGCTCTGGCAGCATCATGGATGGCAAGTGCCTGCTATAGATCGCGCAAGTGTGGGAGACAACCGTGTGTGCACCACCACAGAAGAAGCAGTAGGGGGCATTGGAGCACTGACCACCCGATAGAGACGTGCAGTGATGGAACCTACTACATCTAGAGCACCTAACTTTGTTCTTACAGGAAATTGTGCCATGCCTGAAGAGATGACATGCACAGCACCTCAGGATGGGAAACACATGGGTCTCTACAGAGTAGCAGGAATGGGCAAAGATAACCAGTTCTGGCATGGGGGCCCCTGACTTTGAGCCACAACAACCAGGCCACCACTGCATCTCCATCTGCACAAGGGCAGATCGTGAGGCCGGTGACCTACACTAGTTGGGAGGAACAGTCACCTACACAACAAAGGTGACATGACAGTTCCTCCTCTGAGACATTAGGAGCAACAGGCACAATTTTTCCATGGAAAAATTCGCAACTGGAAAGTGAGTGGGCCAAGCAGCACCTGAGAGGCCAGTCCCCCAGCTGGGCTAGGGACTCAGGTGGCACAGTCATCTTGACCACATCACCAGCGAACACACAAAATCTAACTGCTGACCCTTTTCCCAAAACCTGAAGAATACTTGCCAAGTAGAGACCTGTTGATGGCATCTAACAACCCGCGGAGATTTAAAAAAAAAAAAAAAAGTGGGGTGTTGTCATCCGACCATGCAAACAAGGTTCCATACTTCACTGGTGACACCGCCACCTAGGGAGGAAGGCTGAATCCATTTCTTGGGAGGTCCACCCTCATCACTTGTGGTGGTATTCATCCTCACCCTCTTGCCTTATGAAGTGACCACATCTCTTGCCTGGTGCAGTCACCACCCTGGCGGCAGAGGTGGGGTCCATCCGAATGTCCTGAGAGGTGAGGCCAGTCATTGAAGACTCTGTGATAGGCCTAACATGTTACACTTGAAGAACAAATAAGAACGCTGTGGTGTCACAACACAGTACCCTATACTTGTTACAACAGAGTACCTTTATCTTGTTGACCGTGATGATACAAAACTGCGATGAATTATGCACTTGAAATCAAGATGGTTATCGACAGTAGGCACACATCTGACAGTGACTTGCTCTAGGCAACATCCATCATACAGTAGTTTGTGATCTTGTAATAATAATAACAACGGGTGATAAAATATTTCATGGTCTATTTAAGGCAAGATAGCCCTAAAGCTGAAAATACACACAAGGTCTGCCCAAAACAAAAACAAACTTCTCAAATAACAAATTTACTGCTTTACTTACAACTTAATCAGACTTGTCTCCCTCAAAATACTCATTTCCACTGTTCATACAATTCCCAATGTTTTTTTCTAGTTCTGGAACACATCCTGCAATGCTTTTTCAGGGATGGTGTGCAGTTCTTGTAGCAAAATTTTCTTCTATTTCATCTATCGTCTGAAATCGGCAACTTTTCAGGAGGGATTTCAACTTTGGGAACAAAAAAAAAAGTCCGTAGGGGATGAACCTGGAAAGCAGGGAGGCTGGGGGACAACAGTCATCTCTGTTTTGCCAAAAAGTCAAAGATGCGGAGCGACATGTGAGCAGGTGCATTGCCATGGTGCAGCATCCAGGTTATGTTTGTCCATATCTCAAACTTTTTCACACTGCCTGCCTCAAACACTTCAAGACATCCAATTAATACTGTATACAGACTGACTGACCATGAAACAAACTCATGATGAACGATGCCCTTACAATAAAAAAAAGACAATTGAAATCTATCTATCTATTGCCAGACGCCTCAATCCCGAACGGGGTGGCCACAAACAAATCGCCTCCATGTCGCTCTATCCCCCACCATTTCACTACCCCGCTCCCAACTCACACCCCCCTCTCTCATGTACCTCTCCACTCCACCCCTCCACCTCATCCTCGGCCTCCCCATCCCTCTCACCCCCTCCACCTCACTCACATACACTCTCCTCGTCAGTCTTTCACTCTCCACATGCCCAAACCACCTTAACATGTTTCTCCGAACGCTTCCTATCACGTCCGCATCCACACCACAACACTCCTTCACTTCCTCGTTTGTTAGTCTGTTTCCACATGCTCCTGTCAAATAACTCATTTCCACTGCTCTCACTCTTGACTTCTGTCCTTCCAACAGGGTCCAAGCTTCACTTCCATATGTCAGAGTTGGTCTCACAATACTGTCATGTAACAACTTTTTCACTTCCATGCTCACCTCCCCATTTCTTATCACTGCTTTCAACGAACCACCTTCCATCCTTGCTGCAAACTTTCAAGCACTTCACCCCCAGACTTCCATCCTTACTCATCACACTACCCAAGTACTTAAATGCAATCACATTCTCCATATCCTCCCCATCCAATCTCACTGTACATTCACTGACTTCACTTCTCTTGAAGACCATCACTTTACTCTTCCCTGCATTCAACTTTAGATTCCGTTTCTTACACACTCTCTCAAACTCATCTACCAAGCCTTGCAGCTCCCCTTCGTCGTCGCTCAATAACACAGTATCATCTGCAAACAACAGTACAGGGAGTTTCCAAGCACTGCCCTCTCTCACTAGGGCTGCTCCAACATCCACTGCCCGACCTTGTATCTCTTTTATAACCCCATCCATGTACAGATTGAACAACCATGGAGACTGACACATCCTTGTTTCAATCCAACCTTCAAATGGAAAGATTCACTCAGTTTGCCATCCACAAACAGTGCAGCCTTAGCACCCTCATACATACTCTTCACTGCCTTCAACAACTTCCCATCCACTCCATATATTCTTAATACTTTCCACAATCCTTGTCTATCCACCCTGTCATATGCTTTCTCCAGATCCATGAAGGCTGCATACAACTTCTTTCCCTTCTCTAGAAACTTTTCCACTAAGGATCTAAGAATGTATATCTGGTTTACACAACCTCTTCCCTTCCTAAAACCTCTCTGTTCTTCTCCAACTAATTCCTCTGTTATTTCCCTAACTCTGTCAATAAGTATCCTACCATATACTTTTCCTATTACACTGAGAAGGCAAATGCCCCTATGATTACCACACACTGCTTTTTCCCTTTTCCTTTGTACAGAGGAATAATTATACCTGTCTTCCAATCCTCCGGGACTCTACCCTCCTCCCAAGCCAATCTGCACACCTTCCACATCCATTCTATTACTATCTCTCCCCCATGCTTCAGCATTTCACCACCCACTGCATCAATTCCTGGGGCTTTCACCATTTTAACTTTCTTCATTGCTTCCAGTACTTCCATCCTACTGATTTCTTCCTCTCTTCTCACAACCCTCCTTCTCCCTGCCATTCCCCAGCCATTTATACTTGCATTACTTTCATTCCCTATGTTCAACAGTTCATTAAAGTGTTCTCTCCATCTGTTTACCTCTTCTCCCTTCTCCACTAGTAATCTACCATTTTTATCTTTCACACCCCTACTGACTTTGTTGGCACCCTGTCTAGCTCTCTTTACCTCCTTCCAGAACATTTCCTTCCAAATTGAAATCACCTTCACATTTAAGCAACTAACGTTATTTTTTTTTCTCCCTTTGGTCATCTTATGAAGTTCTAACCCATGACAACTGTGTTTTTGCTTTGACATCTTAGCTGTACACACCCATGTTTCATCACCAGTGATGACATTTGAGGCCTCCAGTGCTATGGGGGCATAACCCCAAAATAATAGCTCTTAAGTAATTGAAGAGCAAAGTTTGAGAAGTACAGTTCATAATATATATTTAGTAAAATAATAATAAAAAATATATCACTATAATTGTCTGGTTGAGAACTTGTTGAAATGCATGCATGTTTGTTTGTTTATTGCACCCTACCCCAAAGGCCCCACCCTCTCTCAAAAATTGTGACCGAAAATATAATGCAATTTTTAGTAAATATAATATTAGGATAGTAACATGTGAAAATTTTATTATCCTTAGATCAATAGTGAATTTTATATAAATTATTAAACTTTGCTTATTATGTTTTTTTTTTCAGAGGCTTGTAAAAATGTACATAAGAAAGATAACGATTTGAAACATCTTGTATGATTAATATGGTCACATACCATTCCAATGATGTCACTGTGCCTGATTGGACTGAGGGGGGAGGGGGGGTTTCTAGTAGTCAATGATGTCGTCCGAACCAGACTCGTCACCCTCCCAGACCACACCCCATTCCTCCTGTACTTCCTCCTGGTGCTTAAATAAGTCTCTGTAGAATCTCATGTATTCTGGTGCTACGAATTTACATATTTCCTAAGATCCTTCAGTTTCTTGGATTTGAGGGGAACACCATTGGGATATTTTGGTGGCAATGGAATACCATACTAGGCAAATTAAACGTGGATGGGTCATAGTTCATTCCTCGACCCTTCTGGATCTTGATGGGAACTGGCTCACAAAAACCATAGCAGGCCTTCACTTTGATCCCCATTTTAAAGTCACTGTGCACAATAAACATACGGGCGCAAGGAGGCAAGCACAGAATGCCGAGTTCTCATTGGCTGGCGGCTCACTCAGAATTATGCCCCTGTGGCACGCCAGATCAGAGTTCGTCTGACATTTCTGACAGGTAAAAACATGCAACTTCCGAACCTCCTACCGACCCTTACATGGTTGCTTTTGGCTTGAAAATGATAACACGTTCATCCTGGGAGTTGCAGGCTGTTTTACCCAGTCGTATCTGGAAAATAGTGGTTTTCCAGATTATGCCCCTGTAGCACCGGAGGCCTCATTTATCAGAAAGTTTTCATCAACATTCAAACAATCAAACTGATCCTGACCAACTGTGACACGGTTCTCTTTTTGCTCATCAGTGAGCAGATGCAACGTATATTTTGTGGCAACGTGATGAATCTTGTTTCCAGATTAAAATCATGTGGCACAAACTTTTACAGATGCCTAATTCTTCAGAAGCTCCACAGACATTCAGGCAATGGTTTTCATGGATCGCAGTATGCACTTTCTCCATGTGATCGTTGTCTGTTTATGTGGAAGGCCATTCAGATTTGGAATCGTCTTCAGTGGATATTCTTCCTGACTGGAACCATTTGTGACACTGTATGCATATCAATCATCCCCATAAGTCTCTTGCAACATATGAGATGTCTCCATAAAGTTTTTCCCAATCTGAAACAGAATTTCATGCAAACACACTGCCCTTCAATTTCCTTCATTATTCAACTTGCAACAAATTGCAAAATGCACTAAACACACATTCATTCAAGCACATGTACCTCCATGACTGGGTGACGTGTCATGATGCGGGTAGTGTTAGACTAAAGCTCACGATTGTTGCTATAGAACACTCCCATTGCAAGCATGCAAAGTATTGGCACACTATTTTAAAGTTCAGTTTTTCTTTGGATACACCTTGTACAGAGTTTAAAAGGTGACATTAAAAAAAGGCGAGAACTGCACTGCATTAAAGTAAAACAATCAGTTCTTCCTCTAATTGGTTGTAACTTGATGCAAGTATGTATGGCATGAGATGGTGTTAAGGCAGGGGTAGGAAGCTGCAGTATCAAGGGTGGTTCAGGAGTATCAAGAGTGGTTCAGGAGTATCAAGAGTCGTTCAGGAGTTTGAGTTCAAACTGGAACAGGTATTCTTGATGAGGATCAGAGATGGTTGTCAGGCTGAGAGTTTGAAGTGCAATGGTATAGCTGACATATGCCAGGCCAAGAATATAATTTTTTTCTGTATTGCTGTGACACTTGGTAAATGTATAGGTGAGGCATAGGTTAATTTTGGGAGTGCGAATGAGCAGTAGATATTGCAGAATTCCATCACAGGAAGACCAAATGACTTGAGTCTTTGCAACATGTATGGCCTGAAAGAGTTGAACTGAAGGATGGAAGGTGTGCATTGATTCCAGTGTAGTTTGCTGTCTAAAGCACCCTGCTATTCCTACAACCTCTAGCACAACTCCTTTAGTGTGCCTTCCAACACTGCACCATACCATTCTTAAGGCAACCACACTGATATTCCATTGCATACCATCTGCAGCCCATGTCAATGATGCTTTGAAGGGTGATCTGAACTTTCTTGTCAACAAAGTCTTCAGGAAAAATTATGGTGTTGGAGCAGGATGCCTTCTTGTGGTGGCACTGATATAACTAGGCAGCAGAGCATTAATCTAAACATCCTCAACATCCCCCAATAAGAGGATGAACGTTTGTAGGAGGGCAACTTCTATCTCCTGTTCGTCAGATTCACATTTAGTTAAGCCTGGGGAAACAACAACAACAACAAAGAAAATTACATACATTAGCACCTCTCCCTCAATTTTCTTAGCTGAACAGCTGGAACAGCTGGCCCAATATAATGTAGATAATGTCTCATACCTCTCTAGCTGACCTATATGCAGCCAATATTAAAAACATTCATTTAAGAATACAGTATATGAGGCCCTTCTGACCATCCACTGTGAGAAGCATGTTTTTGTCTACACACATGACTCTACTTTTGCACTTATGAACTGTGACTCATGTCCTAGATACTCCTGACTCTCATTTTCCAGACACACAGACAGAGAAGCAAAACGTGTCACAATTCAAAGGCATAGCGGTTGAATCATGCTTGGAGAAAAATGCCCTTATATCACGATTGATGGTGCCAGTCCCTCCCTGGCTGGGAGGGCCTCATATTCTATCCATTCATCCTTCATTCAATTCTGTATATCCCTATTAGGTGCACAAGAGCCTGAAGCACAAATATACATCAGCAAGTTATCAGAGCATTGCATCAACCACATATTAATAATATGGTAGACACTTACTAGCATTTACTAGCATCAGTACATTGTTGCAGTTAATATTTTTCCTCTTTCTTACATCAAACCCCTCATTTCCAAATATCACTTAATTTTCTAATATCAATTCCTCAATAAGGATAACAAAAGGGAGATAACTTACACTTTGGACAAGGGATGACTATACTGTACTGATTTCATTCAGTATTCAAATATTCAAGCCAGGAATGAGATTTCTGAAAACAAAATACTGTTCACTTTGAAAAAGAGAACCTATATAATATGGTATCACACACTGACTAACTCACTTTTGCAAAAATAATTTCTGTTATCCAGTACTATTTTTTGAACAAAAACACTGTACACTTCTTTCAAATCAATACAAGATAAACATGAGAACCTTTATAATTAGCTATCACACATCAAGTACCTCACTGTTGCAAAAGCATATTCAGTTATCCAGTAATAATGTACACTACTGTACAAAGTAGCTGACTTTTAATGGTAATGTTTTCTGTGAAAAACAATTAAATGAAATAAGAGCAGTCACCAAAAAATATATAAATATATATTATTAAAGCATCTTCCAACAACAAAAAACAGAAAGGTGAGGTTGTATCAGGGAGAACATGGAACAAGTGGAAAAAATGTACTATACCTTTCTGTTGAAGTAAAGAATTTCTGAAGCTTTAGCTTGGCCCATCAAACGAGGAAATGTGAAGGTGGAACAACCCTCTGCTGTAATGTCCAGGGTAGAGAAAGGGGTGAAGAAGATGGCCTGCAGAAATACAAATACAGTACAAACTAAACTCTGACCAAAAAGTAATAACAAATTCTCTAAGTT
>JAGKTI010001542.1:64921-82823 GCA_018397915.1 Birgus latro | reverse complement strand
GCCATCCCTGCCCCACTCCCAGCATCCTTATCCATCTCCTTTCTTCTCCACCCCTCTCCCAGCATCCCCACCCCTCTCCCAACATTCTTACCCCTCTCCTACCATCCCCACCCCTCTCCCAGCATCCCCACTCCTCTCCCAGCATCCCTACTCCTCTCTCAGCATCCTTACCCACTATAGCAGCATCCCTACCCCTTTCCCAGCATCCCTACCCCTCTCGCAGCATCTCTACCCCTCTCGCAGCATCCCAACTCACTATCCCAGCATCCCTACTCCTATTCCAGCATCCCCACCCCTCTCCCAGCATTTCTACTCCTCTCCTAGCATCCCTACCCACTATCGCAGCATCCCTACTTCTATTCCAGCATCCCTACCCCTCTCCTACAATTTATACACCTCTCTCAAGCATCCATCACCCTCTTCCCGCATCCCAACCCCTCTCCCACCACTCCTACCCATCTCCCCGCACCCCTACCCCTCTCCCGTCCCCCGCCACCATGCGCCCCTCTTCCCCTCAACGGAGCCCGAAGGAGATATGCCGGCCTGCTGCACTACTCTCTGCCCAGACCAGCACTCGCCTGGATCGGGGTGGGACTCAAGTAACCACAGTTCCCAGTCGGACCTCGATGATGCCACCACGCTCGTCGGGAACATCCACCATACTTCCTTCACCTGCAGGCCCCGCTGGGAACAAGACCGCAGCGACACCCACCGTCCTCACCGGGAAGGGGACAGCCACCATACTACTCTCACCTGTCTTCCCAGGGCAAAGCAGAACTGCGTCGGTGCCCACCGTGCCCATCGGGGAGGGAAGGCCCACCATACTTCCCTCATCTACAGCCTCCACAGGGAGCAGGACCACGGCAATGCCCACTATACTTGTCGGGGAGAGGACGGGCACTGTCCTCTTCTCACCTGCAGTCCCAGGGTCTAGTGGAACCGAGGTGGCACCCACCATACCCCCCACAGAGGGAACGTCCACCGTACTTCCCTTGTCTGCTACCCCTGCAACGCCCACCAAGGGCAATGCCACTTGCTCACCTTACTCCTCCGGAGGCCAAGTGGGACACCCCTCTCGCTCTCCCCACACTCCAAGGAGCAGAGCTAGCTCCCCAGAGGAGTTGCAGCTGTAGAAGGTATGGAGCAGCCCCATAATGAGCCTAGGAATACGCTCACTGCAGCCAGTGCCCCTACGTCACCCGTCGCTGCCGGACTCCCAGAGGAAGGGACACCACAGGCCCCTCAACAAAGACGAGGCCGCAGCCCCCAGCCATCGAGAGACGCCCCAAGGACTCCCAGCCGAGACCTTCCCAGGCCAGCTGGTGAGCCATCCTCCACCAAGGACAGGAGCAAGGCACCGCGCCTACTCGCCCTGTTTGGCCCCAGTCCTGAGGGCCAACACACTCACCGAAGGCCATCCCAGGGAAAGGCCTCCCTCTATGCTGCCCCGCATCCCACACCGGAGATCCAGCCTACGACAGTGGTTCCGTGCCCCTTCAGAAAGCGCATGCCTGACGGGGCCCCTCCCACACCTGGGCAACACCTACAGCTACCCTGTCACCTGTAGTCACAACTCTTGTCCTTTGTGTCCACTACAGTGTGTATAATCTCCCCATTTGTATTGTGCCCAGTATTGCATGTTTGTATGACAATATACGTGTAAGATTTGTTAGCCTGTGTTTTTTAGCCCAGTTCCTCTGGTTGCACGTTCTAGACCCAGTCTTGAAAAGAACCCCAGATCAGTTCTTCATACTCAGGGAGCATGATGTTGAGCCTTGAATACGCAGCATAACAACGATCTATAGAAAAGTACTGGGACTCTCCTAAGATTGAGGAAGGGGAGGAGGGGAGGAGGGCAGACTAGTTCAGTGTAGCTAACGTTCGCATTCCACAACAATAGGGTTCGCAGTTCACAAGCCCCTGGGTAGTGTATTTCAAGTGGGAGATGTAGCGTTCTCTCCAAGGATCTCTCCTTACCCTGCAAAACTATATGGTCCTAACTTGGGGAATTTACCCTCACTCCAAAGTATGGAGAAAAGGTCAACGTTAATGGGAAGTCCTTAAATTATACATGACATGAAACCAAGTGTCTACCCTAATGAGAGTAGAGGGAAAATAAGGCTGGAAGAAACACGGAAATATAAAGAGGAGAGGTAGAGCAGAAGAGCAGACAGTAAGGAAAGACTAGAAACAAAAAGGCCCCTTTTAGTCGCCTCTTACGACAAGCAGTGATACTTGGGAGGCATTCTTCCCCCCTCCCTTCTCGCTAGGGGAATAGAAACCGCAGACCCCATGAAGTAAAATGAAAAAGAAAAGTGTGAGTGGCATAAGAAAAGATAAAATTTCACGGGACCCTTTACAAGACCACGATCGCGCAATCATTCCCACACACCATTAGGCATAATTGTGCAAGCCTATGATTGAGGAGAAAATGTCACACCAAGTTGAACACTCTTCAGTCATTTGTGCAAGCCGTCAATCATATCCATACTCGACGGGTATAACTTACCAAGGTGTATACACACCTTGTAACTCACCATCCCCGCCTGGAGGATGTGATAATTCCTCAGGCGGAAAGTTTAGGGCTGGGGCAGGACACCAACGCTAGCTCAATCTTGCCTTGAAACTGTTTGTTGTTTTAGCCAACACTGCCTCCTCTGGCAGGTTATTCCTTTCATCCACCACACGATGGAAGAAGTACGTACTGTACTTCCTGAGATTCAGAAATGGTCTTTTTTGCAATCTTCGAATACTATCCTTTTGTGTGTGTGTGTGTGTGTGTGTGTGTGTATGTGTCCGACTCTTGGGAAAAGGCTTCACAGCCTGCTATCAAGGCCCAGCAGTCCTCCTACACACCACACACTTCTCCATGGGTGCATCTTTAAGAATAAAAAAGTCTTGATATTTCAGTCCTTCTAATTTGTGCACTTCTAGTGGCAGATGGGGGTGCTCACCATCCATTCACTCAATGTAGAGCTGCTTTGGGTGTCTGCCCTTTTCTCTCTTCCTTCCACCCTCTTCTGTCTTTCTTTCCTTCATTCTTTCCTCGTCCTTCTGCCTACGGGTGACCTTACACTTCCTCTTCCTTCTGCCTGTGGATGACGCTACACTGAGTGATGAGCCAAATGGTTTCCTGTACACCAGGAAACCATTTACTATGCTGGGTGGTAACCATATAACCAAATTTTGGGGCCTAGTGGTTCAGTGGGTAATTACAGGGAGCCAATTGGACTAAGCCATTGAAGGTTTATATCTGAGGGGTTGTTGAGGTTTATTGCTCACGTAATGTCACTCAGTGAGGCTGGTCACTCTCATCTTAAATGTCAGGACCAACTTGCCTAGCCACGGGCTCCTATGCTCCTCATGGGGCAACATAGGATTGGATGATGATGGATGATCCTTAAATGCAAACTCTAACACTTCCCCCTCGCCCCCCCCCCCCCTTTTTTTTTCTTTAAGGATGGTAAGTAATGCATCACTCAGACTGTAGTGTACAAGAGTTAATAAATCCATCATATACTTGTTGGATTATATGTGTGTCTTTCCTTTGGCACCTCAGGCCACTGAAATACCTTCCCAGTACTAGTGTAATGTGATCTTCCTCTCTTACCTGTGGTGCAATGGAAGTGTAAGAATGCTTTCAAATCACTGCACACCAATTCCACTTTTTCCCCTTACTTTTTAACTGGCCTATTCCCCTTTCAGTGTTCTGGATGGGCCCACCAGAAGGCATATGGCCCATGTACTGGCTGTTGTAAAGTCTGTACAATCTGTTCAGTCCTTCTTCCAATTACTAGCACCACAGTACTCTTGGACATTTATTATTACCATAAACTTAATTCATCTGTTAATTCTATCACCATTCTTGTACCTCTCTGCCTGATTCCCCTGAATTAACATCCTTGCCAGTTTGTTGGTGGGCTGAGATATTAGTTGAGTCACAAGCCTCTCCATTTGGGCTGCCATCTCATACTGCACACTGGTAACCCATTCTCCCCTCAGTTTTTAGCTGCCTTTCCCATTCTGTTCTTCCCTATTACATCACTCCACTATAACAGCCTGTGTTTTGGGAATTATTCACTAGCATCACTTCCCCCTAATGAATAACACTTCCTCAAGTCACACGTCTGACTTGGGCTTTGGACATTCCAACATTCCACTCAGGCACATTTATGCTTAGTAATTCCACCCTTCCTAGCCTTTTGTATTTTCCATACCAAGGTACCAGCTCATCTGCCAGTCAGGTAAAAATTCATCCATTTAGGACATCAGTAACTTTTGCTCTGGGCTAGCCCTTCATCCCCACCCAATTCCAAATTATATATCTACTGCTTGATCCATTAACATCCACCAACAATGGTGCTTTCTTCACATTTCTTCAACCATACGCTAATATGAACCTGCAGTTTCCAACACACGAAATTCACTGGTCAATTTCCCTCATCTGAATGAAACTGCATGGCAAAAGCTATAATACAATTCTTGAGTGTCTCAAACAATGAATAAAAAACTGTAACAAAATTGATTTTAACATTTTTTCACCAAGGTTTCTCTTAGTTTAATGGAATCGTGTGGCATTAAAGTTTTAAAATGTACCTCTACCACTGAAAGGGTTAAAGTAACAGAAATGTATTACTTCGTTGTTGGGAGACTTCTTCCAGCTAATTAATCTAGAAGGAGCCAGACTATACTTTATAAGTGTGCCTTCAATTACTGAAACATTTTGGCAATCCAGATAGGTTCCCTTGGATAAATACAGAAAAAAATTCCAAAGTGTACCTTAACCACTGGAAAGGTCAAAGAATGTACAGTAAGACCTCACTATAACGGACTAATTGAGGCTCAGGCCAGTCCGAAATATGCGATTTCCCGATAAAAGCGACATCCGGACTTACCCCTGCTATTCCGGACTTTTTCCGATATATCAGACATTAGTCCGGATTGCATCGGTAGTTTTCACCACCATTGCAGTATTGTACTGTGTTATACCTTCACTACATTAATCAAATGGTATAATAATACTGTACTATGCACTGAAAAACATGTCTTTTACTTGTCTTATTGTGGTGAACATAGCTGAAGTTGTCAGGCAGTCCGGACTGCTTTCTGGCTATATCGGACTTTTTCCGATATATAGGGGTTTAGTCCGGTAGCTCCTCGAGTCCGATAAAAGCGAATTCCGGTCTACTGAAGTCCGTTATATCGAGGTTTTACTGTACTACACAAGTCAAGTTTCAAGTCAGGTTAATGACGTCATGCCGGCCCCTGTTCCAATTAAATGATGTTTGACACTTTCATAAAATCCAATATGGCACTCACAATCTTTACAATGACAAACGAACTGCAACTTTAAATTAGCTTATTTATTGAAATAAAACTTTCTGCTCAAGGACTAGCAGCTTTAGAAAGTAAAGTTTATACAAACAGTTACAGTGTGACCTTAAGCATACCTTAGATACCTTACAAGTTAATATACAGAGTAGATTTACAACATCCTTAAACCTCCATATTGCTTTCCCTATACCTACACATTTTATACAGTGAAATTATCACACGGGTAAATAATATATCTATATACCATATATATAGTCTGAGTACAAAATGTCAAATTTCATTCACATTCACCACAATGGAAATGTTAAAAAATTTCTCCCTCAGTTTCATAACAGTATTTTTGCCAAAAAAAATTTCAAATAGCAGAAATAATCATTTGAAGCTGTTGGTGTGGATGGGTAGTAGGTATGGTAGGAACTTGAAAGAGAGAGACTGCTGGTAAGTATACTGGCAGCTGCATTAAACATCACATGATAGTGCTGCACATCTGGTACATACAATAAGGCTTTTCCACTCCTATGAAGACAAAACTGGCACCTGAAAAAACGTATGGTCTTTGATTTGGCCACTGATTTTAGAAGCACTTGAACATCTGGGAATATCCTGATAGCTGGTTAAAATAAGGCAATATGATCATTACCTTGTAATGGAAAAAAATAAACAAAAGTCTGGTTACAACATTTAGAATGAACAACAGTTCTAGGAAAAGAATCCAAGACAGTCTGGCAACCCTGCAATATACACCATGTCAAGTGTCTCTTACATACTCACACCATTTTCCTGTGCATGTTGAGCACATCCCTACCCTGCTGGGGCCTGGGTGCTCTGGTTTGTGTGTGTCTCTGAACTTTGCGAAAGGCTTCCTTCTACAACTGTAGGAGAAATGCATCTAGCAGTACTTACCTTAGCCTTGCAATATAGTTCTCATTTCAGTTTCTCAATATAATTGGCACATTTTATACTTTACAAGTGTTCTGGTCAGCTAGCTCCCTTAGGTTACACTGAATACTATTTCTGCTGTCTTTTGTGGTACCCATTCCAGGATATTCAGTTTTGGGTACAGTAGTATTTTCACACTACAGAATAACAGTTTACTTCTCTTTGACCCAAACTGCTCTTAGTCCTACCCTGCAGCTGTATACAACAGCTCGTTTCTATCCCTGTGGGTGCCTTTTCTGGCAGTCATGTTTGGTGTCATACACAAGGAGTAAATAGCAGCAAGATAAAGTAAATTACCTCTGCAGAGGAACTCTTGTTTTGCAACTGTGAGGACTGTGTATTACAGTACAGTATGTCTAAATTATCCTAGTTGTGTGCAAGCATATGAACCTGGTTCTCTATTAGGAAGCAGACAGAAGGTCGTCTCTTTGGAGGGGGGGGGGGGGGTCATCGAGGTACAGCTACTGTAAGGTACTGGTTAAGTTCTGTCTCTAACCTAGTATGACAAATCCCACCAACTCATGACCTCTAATCATTGACAGTGATGGAGCAACTGGCTATGGCCTGTATGATTCAAGAAGTGCAAAGTGTCCCCCTTTAGAAATTCAAATTATGAAGCAGAAATGGCAGACAGTTATTTACAGTATTCCATTACGGGAACAACAAAATGCCCTGAAAAGAAATCAGAAGTGGTATGGAAAAAGGCAAAGACAATCTTGCCATCAATTTCATTACCTATACAGCAGGAAGAAATGAGAAGTCCCCCCAAATAAAAGAGCCTAGTGTGCCAAAAGTTAACTTGTATTGTTACCCAACAGAACCTGCATTTCAGCTGAGAGAGCATTTGGGATTCCTTCAAGTGGGATGCCTCAATAAAATATGATGCCATCAATCACTGCAATCAGGTAGAAGTACTGTATGGAGTGGAAACTGAATTGAAATGAATAATGAAATCCTGGCACCAGGTATCATGACCATATGACAATATGTCATGGAAAGATACCTAAGACAATATTGAGGAAATTATATGAAAAGGTAAAAGACTATTAAAACAAGGATAAAACATGCACAACACAAGCTAAGACAATGGAAAAAAAAAAATGGGAAATGACAAGAAAACTAAATATTAAAAGATGAATATCAACTAAAAACATTAAATGGTCCACAGAAAAGGATTGGGATGGTCAAGGTGAAATAAAGATCAGAAAGGCTAATGACAGAAAGCACTATAAAGAAGGTAATCAAGAAGAACATGGTCAACAGACAAAAGCCTGCTAAAACTCAAAGTGGAAGAGGATCCCCACATAAAAAATGGCCACAGGTGAGACAGGTATGGTCAATCTTTGGATGTGCTAGCACTGTTTCCCACTGGCAAGCACAATAAAAAGCGACTGACCAAGGAGGAACAACTGTCAGATACAGAAAAGTCAGGGAGTAAAGGTAACTGGTTGAAACAATAGAATGTTTTCAGCTCATTAATAGGAAGGAATTGAGAACAAACTGAAAGTGAAGAGGGTAATGAGAATTAAGCAAGGGTGAGAAGAAAAGAAAGCTACTCCGTAATAGGGGGAGGCAAGTGGAGGGCTATATGACCCAGAAACTCATGAAGCCAAGGAAAATAACATGGGGACAAAAATGCCTAGCGACAAAACAAAAGATGGATTTCCAACATGACGTCGAATTTTTCAATACAAGAAAACTTAAAAGTACAGTCAACTGGTGACCAGTTTATGCTAAAAACTGCAACACAGCAGTTTTACTCATCTACTCTAGGCTGCAAGGCTCTCCATGTCCTTTACATTAGCCTGTTGCTTTTATACCATTGTAAAATTTCACCCAACAGCTGCATTTTCTTCGATCCCACCCATAGGGAAAACCTAGCTTAATGACGGCATGAATTCAACACTGTTACCTTAGTTCTTGCTGTCAAAATCATACCAAATGATGCCATGCTTACTCTTGGGAAATCCTCATATGAAAGTTTGGCTTGCATCATCCAATCCTGTGTTGTCCCATGAGAAGCATAGGAGCCCGGGGCCAGGCAAGTTGGTCCTGCCATTCAAGTTGAGAGTGACCAGCCTCACTTATCCCTGAGTGGCATTACATGAGCAATAAACCCCAACCACCCCTTGGATATAGACCTGCACAGGCTTAATCCAATTGGAGTGCCTTAATTACCCACTAAACAACCTGGGGCCATAATTTGGTTATATGGCTACCACCCAGCATAGTAAATGGTTTCCTGGTGGGTACATGAAACCATTTGGCTTGTCACTCAGTGTAGGGTCACCCATAGACAGAAGGAAGTGGAAAGAATGAACGACAGAAGAGGGAGGAAGGAAAAATGGAAGAGAGGAAAGTGAAGTCACCTGAGAGCTGCACTACATCAAGTGAATGGATGATGCATGCCCTCACAAAAAGCAAAATGTACAAAACTTCTGGTCATATAATTTCTGTGATGGTTTCAACCTTCAGTACTTAGGAAGAAGCCTTCTGACTGCCTGGTTACATCCTCTTCTCATCAAAGTGTGTATTCTATGCTAGACTGAACACTCTCTTCCTCCCAAGTGCTGTGATACACATAAAACTTGGGATTGGAGAAGGATCCAGCTCTCGGATATCCACCTTTCAGTGACAAAGATTCATCTATCCAACTCCTGCTACTAAGGTGTTATATTTACTATATCTTTAACTCCACGTGTCATGATGCCGTTGGACACTGTCTTCATGTTGTTTGAATTTCCACTTCAGGCAATCAGTAAGTTCTTTCTCCTCCTACCACTACTGCAGGCCGACAGCATTCAAACATTCTACACTTGCTCTTTTGGCTTTGTTGTTGACTTGCAAATGTAGTTCTTTAATTATTTCTCTTCTGGAAGTATGTGCTAGGAGATCCAATAGGATCTAATTTTCAGAATCTGTCCCCCCATGACTTATCTGAGTATGTTCTTAGCTTCCTATAAATTTGTCCCCCACCCCCTGTCTAAAACATACTTATGTGTTTGCTGAAGTGTAACTACTTGGCACATCAATATATCAATTCTATAAAAAATCAGACACCAGTTTCAATTTAGGAATACCACTGTCTGCCCTACTTGAAAAGCGTTACACATATAAATGTGGAGAGATTAATGTCCAGAGGCAGACCAAGGATGACATGGGATGGGGTCCTGTATGAAGACCTTTAGGATAAAAAGGTAAAGAATGAAATAGCTCATGATAGTGACACATGGAAAGCAGCTATCCAGTGAAAAAATCTACACATGCTGGCATGGTCCTTGGTCTCTAAATGTATTTTATTTATTTATTTATTTTTTAATGTGTCTGACTCTGGGCAAAGGCTTCAGGGCCTATCCCCAGGGCATATCCCCATGGTCCAGCAGTCCTCCTACATCTCCACATGTCATCACTTCGGCACTAACACCCACCATCCTTACTGAATACATTCTAGGGCTGTCTCATACAGGACTGGCGTATTGGTATTAGCGGGGGTGTTTTTATGACGTTGGCGGGTCTTCTGGTAGGTCAGTAAAGTCTGGTTTTTATGAAATTAAAATTCATAAACTGTTCCCTGCCCCAGCAGAGATATGAACGCTGTTTCTATATGTCTCACATCCCACTGATAAACATTTTACAATATGGAATGAATGAATGAACAATATAGCACCTGGCAACAAAAGCCATGTGGTACTAAGGTAGAAGATGACAATACCAGAGGGGAAAGTATATAATATTAAGTTAAATACGTACTGATAAGTGGACATGACTTATGAACTGGAAAGCTCATTAATGTGATGGAAAAAGGACATAGGACAAGCGAGAGAAAAAGAGGGTGTTTCAAAGAAAACTTCACTGATTGTCGGGGGCCTACAGAGTCGAGCTAGGTTGGGAAGAACGTGTGGCGAACAGTATCAAGAAAAGGATGATGCAGAAGTATGTGGGAGACACTGAGTCATGACTGACAACATGCACAAATGGGAGGGGGTGTCACTGGACACAAGATGACCAAGGGTAAGTCTAGTATGGCCCAGTAAGAGATGGACAGGTAAGTAACTTCTCTGCAACCCCTAACATTTCTGAGTGCATGTAGTGTCCTAGAGTAATGTACTAAATTCTCTGATTCTTTCAAAATAAACAAACCCAATGCAAACCCCTTCATCTGCTTTGGTAGGTCTCTTTGAGATGTTCAAAAGGTCTTTCAAATGAACAAAAAACTGTTTTTTCATCAACTCCAAAATACTTTTTCATATAAAAATGAACTTCAATGCCAGTGCTTCCATTACTTCCCATCTCAGGGAGGATGTTACTTCCCTCTTCAAAATTCCATAAATTTTCAGCTACCAGCACAGAACAAATGTACACACAGAGATCACATAATTTATTAGTCCTGGACTCAGTAACATTCCTAAAGTTTAGACACCTATTCCTACACTGAAATTCTCATCCCTTCTCCCTTCCCAAGACAACACGGAAGTTGCCTGAATTATGTACGCACTACAGTGATAAACCTGTTATCTATATTTCAGTCAGCAAATCAAGATGGTTCTCCATATCCTCCAGCTTTTAAGACTCTGTAGATTTATGTTAATTCAGGTGCCTCCTGGGTTTTTGGCAGAGAAAAAACCTGCATTGTATCAACAACTAGGGAAGTGAACTTACTGAAAATGAAATGGTTACAATTTTTTTTTTGACTGAGGGATTAATATAACTATGGTACAGTTATATAATGCTTTATCATTATTATCACTAAGAAAACTTGTATCAGCTTCATTTGGTCCTTCCCTCCTATTTTTTAACCATTTTCCATTTCAAGCTTCAAATATAAAGTCATACATTCATGAGGCATACAACAAACCTTAGAGGAACACAAGGTATCTTAATGTTAAAAATACTGTACTGCAGGGTGGCTGAACCAGTCAAAATTCACCAAGAATTTTGAAACATCCATAAAACACTGTCCCACAACCCTACCCTTGACTCCAGGTCATTTTGTTAGTAACTCTACACAAAAAAAATTAAAACACATAAATGTCTAGTTACCATCTGAGAAAAAGCAAAATAAAACTACTACACTACAATGCAACTTAAGGATCTTAAACTTTTAGTAATTTACAAAGGTTAATATCACAAAAATAAATTAAACACAGCACATGAACGTTTAAAGAACAGCAGCACAATGGCAGTCTGTCACTTGCAAAATCATATTTCCTTGTACAGCAGAGTGACTTACAGTAATTAGCTGACATGCCACATTTACAATGGCTAATTCAGTGCATCACCAAATATTTTCATTTGTTTCAAACATATTCTGTACAGATGTATAGCAATGTACTGTTATTTCACAACTTATAGTTGCAATAAAATATTAGCAATTATCTACTGCAAGACTACTCCATACACAACAATGCATATGCTGTACATAGTACAAGAGCATTTATAGATTGAGTATGTCGTCTAAAAAGGCTTTGTTAAACAACTTGAATATGGACATTCAGTAAATTTACAAAACTCTTCATCACCAGGGAAATGTTGGTGTGGATTCCAGACCAAGTTCTGTGAACGACACAAGGAACATGAAGGACTCAAGCACAATTACATCAAAATTACATATAGACAACAGCTTCAAAATGCAGTCAAGTTATGATTAAATTGCTTGAACACATAACATGCCAACAGTATGAGGTTTTGTACTTTTGTCTGCGTTCAAGTTAATAGTTCTCAGACTATGCTCCCTCTTTACTTTTACAATATTTGGTAAAATATATAATGTTATCCATGGCTTCAGACACTAACAAAAAGTTTCTTTTAGGGCCATACATATTTCCATGGCTACAAATTTCATGGGCATTCAAGATACAGTAACCATTTAGCTGTAAGTTTACAAGGCCAAATAATGTGTATCAGTACAAGTTTTATAAAAAGATATACAGCAGTACAACCAAGGATGTCATTCAGTCATACATCTGCCTTGCATACAGTGTTCAAAATGTAATACTCAAATGAACATTTAGAAAGTGAAGGGTAGCTTTACAACTTTTTTTTTTTTTTTTTAAGATATTACAAAGTACACTGATATTCTAATAATCTAACTGTACAGCATTTTTTTTTTTTTTTGAGATTCAATTAGTAAAAGCTTTCAAAAATTTGCACTAAGTGAAGATCATACCAAGACCCTGCTGAACTCTTTGCACATATCTTCTTTCACATTAAGTGAACGCAAAGCATTCATCTACAAAAATAATCTACTATTAGACAACTCCATACACAATACTGAAAATAACAAAATCTTTGTCATAAACACTTGGTCCTATAAGCCTGGTGCATTCAATCTTGACTTCTATATATTACATATTGGATGTTAAGAATTAGTGAACTGTCTGGTTGTAAGATCTATGGTTGCAGCAAAAACTCGTGTCCAACATCTAAAATTCATTTGTCAGATGTAAAAGACTTGATTCAGAATTCTAATGAAACACAGGTCAACTTAACTAAATGTATGGCTGAAATCATGAACAGTCTTCTCTACTTAAATAAAATGACAACTGTCAATATTTCTAATGGTCTTCTTGTGGTTATCAGCACGCTGTCTTCCATCTGATGAACTTGTTAAAATGATTACTGGTATATAAACGTATGCATGATCTGCAACTATGCTGGTTAGATACAGTGCTACCCCATCTAACACTCCAAAGCAGATACTCCAGAGCACTCCATTCAAAGGAAAATTATAAAAAGAGATTTTCTAACCTTAGGAGAATATGTCCATAAAACAAAGGCTGAGTCAAGATTATGATGTCACAGGAATGATTTCCATGGAAAATGTCATCATGACAATAAAGAGCATACAGCAGCTATACAACTGATATTTCCAATGTAATCCATTCTGTTACAGAGAGGTTGGTGATGGGAATGGTTGCTGATACAAGGGCTGTGAGAGGATGAAGTGGAGGTCTGTCAGATCATATGATTGTGGTATGTAAGATCAAGCTGAGAGGAGTGAGGTGGATCAGGAGAAAGAGTAGCAGTCAGGGAGGAAGACTGAAAGTTGAGAAGCTGAGGATCAAAGAAATGGCAGATGATTACAGGATGAAAGCAGAGGAGGAGTTAGAATCAGTGAACTGGAATGAAATGGAACTGGACAGCCTGTGAAATGCATATTGGGATTGCTTAGTTAGGAATGCTAAAGCGGTGTGTGGTGTGGCAAGAGTAACAACAAAGAAGAAAGGTACGGTATGGTGGGATGATGAGGTTAAGAGAGCGGTGGAGGAAAAGAGGAAGAAATGGCTAGAGTGGTTACTGGACAGGGGTTCAGTTGAAATAAGAACGAATATATTGAGAGCAAGAAGCATGTAAAGAGACTAGTGAAGAGGAAAAAGAAGGAGGTAAATGATGATCTAAGAAAAATGAATGCAAACTACTCTGAAAATAGGAAGTTATTTTGGAAAGAGGTGCGGAAATGTAGAAGTAAAAGTGGAAAGAAATGTGATGGTGTGAAGGATGCAGGTGGTTGATTAAACCCAAGGGGATGAGGTAAGGACCAGATGGAAAGAATATTTTGAAAGCCTGATGAATGGGAACAGAGAGAGCAGAGCAGCTGTATAACATGATTGGTTTTGGGGGTGTGCAGAGAAGGAATGCAGTGCCATGAGACTTGACACTTCCACATGTGAAGAGTGCTGTGAAGCAGCTGAAAAATGGGAAAGCAGCTGGGGCTGATGAGGTGTATGCAGAGATGATTAAGTGTAGTGGAGAGAGTGGAACGAAGTGCTTGTTGGAGATATGAAAGAAGGCATAGATGAGTGAAACTGTGCCAGCAGAGTGGAAAAAGCCTGTGATTGTACCCCTGTACAAAAATAAAGGTGAGCGAAGTGAGTGCAAGAATTATCCTGGCATAAGTTTATTGAGAGTGGTAGGGAAAGTATATGGAAGAATTATTATAGAGAAAGTAAGAGAGATATCAGAAGCCCTAGTAAGTGATGAACAGGGTGGCTTTAGGAGTGGCAGAGGATGTGTGGATCAAATATTTGCAGTGAGACAGATAGCAGAGAAGGCTTGTGAGAAGGACCATAAGGTGTTTATAGCATTCATGGATCTGGAAAAAGCATATGACAAAGCAGACAGATAGGGATTGTGGAAAGTTTTGCGCATGTACGGTGTAGATGGTAAGCTGCTAGGTGCTGTCAAGAGTTTTAATGATGGTAGTGAAGCATGTGTAAGGGTTAATGGGCATCTAAATGAATGGTTCATGATCGGTGTGGGCGTACGGCAAGGTTGTGTGATATCCCCATGGTTGTTCAATATATATATGGATGGGGTGATGAGAGAAGTAAAACCACGAGTAATGGAGAGGGGGATGGCGACAGTAATGAATGGTGATGGATGAAATGTATGCTGATGATGCAGTACTACTTGCAAATACCAGACAAGAACTTGGTAGACTAGTGCAGAGTTTTGCTGATGTCTATGAGCGTCATGCCCTGAAAGTAAATGTAGTAAAGAGTCAAGTGATGGTTATTGAGAGAGAAGGTGACTCCCAGTGTGATGTCACAGTGAATGGAGAGAGACTAGAATTGGTGAGAGTGTTCAAATACCTGGGTACAGTTATAGAAAAGAGAGGAAAATGTGAAAAAAAAAGTTGAAAGTAGAGTGACACAAGGAAGAAAGGTAGCTGGTGCAATGAAGGCCTTGATAAGAAATGGAGGTTTGAGTGTTGCAGCTGCACGTGGCTTACATGAAGGAGTGTTAGTGCCAACTTTAACACATGGATTTGAGACTATGGTGTGGCATGAAAATGAAAAGTCAAGAGTAAAAGCAGTGGAGATGGGACTGCTGAGAATGTATGTGGAGTACAGAGGGTGGATAGGATAAGAAATAATGTGATTCGTGAAAGATGTGGAGTGAGGAAGTTAGTGGACACCAGAATCGAAGAGAGTGTACTGCGATGATATGGTCAAGTTGAGAGAATGGATAACAATACAGTGATGAAAAAGGTATACCTGAGCAAATTTGAAACAGGGAGGAGGCGAGGTAGGCCAAGGAGAAGGTGGAGAGATATGGTGGATGAGTGTGTGAAGAAGAGAGGTTTGGAAGTCGGTGAGGCCAGGGAACTGACAAGGGATCGAGCTGGCTGGATGAGTGTTGTGAGAAGAAGTGCATGATCAGGGATTTTGGCACCCCTTTTAACGAGGCAGCGTCCGGATTGACTCTATCGGATACATTTACATGAAGCTACAAAACGTGGTGTATGTTTTTGGCGTATCTGATAAAGCCAGGATTCTGGAGGCTTGAATGATGAGTGAATGGAAGCGTGGCCAACTGGACTGGGCAGATTTGGGCTGTCTGGACGTTGCTACTCCTCTCCCTGCCCTAGGGTGGGAAAGGAGGTCCGGATGATGATGATGATGTAAACAACTACTAGCATATTGTGAAAATGGATGAGCAGTACATACCATGATAATGTATGTAGCTGAATCCATCTTTTGAAAATACTGTCCCCTACAATCCAACACTGTATTAGTGTTATTCCTATCACCGGATTATTTTTATTCAGCCCATGGGAAACTTCTTGTAGCAAAAGGGGTTAATGGAATTTGTTTGAATTCCTCAACTACCAGACATCTCTCCAGAGCATAACATCATCTGGTGGTAGCAGGAATAAAGTAAAAACTACATAATCAGACTGATGGAGTTAACTACTCAAGAAGGGCAAAAATTTCCAAAGGTTGTGGGGATAAACTTTCTTCAATGTATGTGGACAAACTGAGCTTTTCTTCAAGGACCACATGAAGTACATTTCATGACCATAAGATTCACTCTATTGGATACATTTATGTGAAGCTATAGAACATGGTGAATGTTTTTGGAGTATCAGATACAGCCAGGATTCCGGGGGCTTGAATGGTGAGTGAATGGAATCGTGGCCCATTGGATTGGGCGAATCTGGGCTGTCTGGACGTTGCTACTCTACACCCTGCCCTAGGGTGGGAAAGGAGGTCCGGATGATGATGATGATGATGATAAACAAGTACAGTGCATGTATACTGTTATGCCATAAATCATTCAAGATTATGTGCATTAGTATTACTGTATGGATGTACATCTAACTGTATTGCATAGTATTTTATACCCAGCTCTTCATATGGCTCAATTCAGTGTAAAATCTCAGTCCATTTCTACACAAGAATTCAGTTCATAATTCAAAAATTCCTAGGATATGTAAATTAAAATTGTTCACAAGGCAAGAATAGCTGTTGTCTTTCAATAATGAATTAAAGTATAAACAGACTCTTCAATTACACAGTAACTAGGAATTAATAAATTCCTTTTGAAATGTATCCTAGCCAATGGGGTGACACTGTACACAACCAGCAAACTGTGTACACACTGACTTCAGTAAAACCTTAATTAACTGGATAATGGTTGGTAGCAACTGTCAATCAATTTAATATATTGGAATATATCTATCTATCTATCAATCTATCTACACACACACACACACAATCTATATCATTCATTCATCATCCAATCCAGTGTTGTCCCATGAGGAACAAAGAAGCCCTGGGCTAGGCAAGTTGGTCCTGACATTTTAGATGTGAGTGGCCAACCACACTCATCCCTGAGTGGCATTATGTGAGCAATAAACCCCAACTACTCCTCGAATATAAATCTGCACCAGCTCAATCCGACTGGAGTGCCTTAATTACCCACTAACCCAGGCACCATCATTTGGTTATATGGTTACCACCCAGCACAGTAAATGGTTTCCTGGTGTACAGGAAACCATTTGGCTTGTCACTCAGTGCAGAGTCACCCACAGACAGAAGGAAGTGGAAAGAATGATGGAAAGAAAGAAAGAAGAGAAAGGATGGAAAAAGGGAGGGGGAGGGGTGAAGGGCAGGCACCCGAAAGCAGCACTACATTTATGAACTTAATCATGATGGAGAAAATATAATCTACACTGGAGCCACTTATGATCTTCCAACAGAAAGCCAAGTAGTGTATAAGTCAGTAAATGAACTGTAGAACACATCTGGTGTATACAATCACTCTGTTAGATACAGATAGCCTATGTGACAACAAATTTAGACAACCAGTTAACCAAGGTTTTACTATGCAGTATTAGCACAAATTTCAAGTTTTAATGCTACACAAAGTATAACCTTCCTTTACACCCTATTACAGTACTTATATGAAACATGACAATTTACTTATCATGAGGTCAGTACATCAACTAGCCAATGAATGATTATGATCAAGCACTGTGGCTTAATGAAAAAAAAATTATAAATATATATGTGTATATATATGTGTGTGTGTGTGTGTGTATGCACAATTCAGTTTCTATTATCTTCTCTTGTCCACACTATACATAAGACCACATATTTATAAATGAAAACATCCACCTGACTGGTTTAAAGGTACTTAAAAATATGGTATAAGTGGAGACTTCTACTGAAACTGATAGCACAATATTACTCTAATTCAAAATATAAAGTCTGAGATCAGTAGAGTTTAAAGGAGGGAGGGAAAACTAATCAGATAAAATCCATCACCTAAGCACACTTGAGAAACTGAAGTGGGGAGAGATGATGCCATTAAAAAAAGAGAGAGAGAGAGAGAGAGAGAGAGA
>JAGKTI010001542.1:0-64501 GCA_018397915.1 Birgus latro | reverse complement strand
GAGAGAGAGAGAGAGAGAGAGAGAGAGAGAGAGAAACTGGACAAAGTCATCTCAGATTTAAAGTTTTAAAGTGAAGAAGTTGTCTTACCTCTTATATTACACAGTCTCACCAATAAAGTTTCGAGCAACAGTTAATATATAAATCATTCTATGCATTAAACAGAACATTCATTAAATGACAATAAATAAGCACCTTACAGTCATAATTGTCACAGTATATCAACTTCTTATGCCTTATCTTATACATGTATGTTTACTAGGTCACACACTGGAGAAACTCAAGATATGCAAATAATAAGAGGGTTCTAATATGCATGTACACCTGACTAGACCAGAGAGTTGAAGTCCAGGAGGATCAACACTGACGCAGTTGAAAAAGTAACAAGTAACTGCCATGATATATTTTATGGACAGAAAATAAAGTAAGAAGAATATTAACAAATATAAAAATGCCACTTAGACAATACTGAAATATGTACATGTAAAAAATAAAAATATAAATGATAACTGATGGCATGTACACAAAATGATGAGTCAACTATTCTTTTTATACGGTATATATTCTTAAGAACGTCTGAGTTTTGTGCATCAATAAATACCATATACACAATAATTATGCTTTTCCCCATACAAAGAGTACAATAAATCCTCCATTAACAAGGGTCTATATTCCTTGACAACCCTCTTTTAAAGAAATGCATAACAACATGTAGAAAATTATGGATGGGTTCCCATTGTATTATAACAAACCTCAGGGCAATGTTAATGGAAACAGAATACATGTACAGTACAAGAGAGTTGTCAGTGTTATAGCACATCCATGCTAAGTGAGGGTTTACTGTATCTTGGGGGCATGTCTCAGCTGGGTGCAAGGGATGAGATGATTTCATGAGGCCGTACATCTTTCACCACCAGCCAACGACACCCAGAACACAATAGAGAGATAGTTGCCTTGCTGATATTGACTTGTATGCTATCTGTGCTGTCATAATGTCTTGAGCACCCTGGGCATGACAGTTTGTTTAGCCGACTGTCCATAAATACATCATACAGCAAGACTGAACACTGGGGTATATTTTCTGTGAGGGCTTTCTCTGGGGAAGAATTCTCTATCAAGATTTTATCTGGAGGTGAGTTCTCAGTGTTTTCTTTGCCTTTCTCTAGTATGGGAACTTTCGCAGCCTTGGGAGTGTTGTAGTCAAGTGGTCTCAAGGTCTTGTGGCAACGTTCACTGGCTTCCACTGCAGCCTTGCGTTTAGGTCGCCGTTTACTAGTGTCCTCCTCCTCCTCTTCCTCATCCTCTAGACTAACATTATCATTGGCCTCACAAAGACTGCTACTGTAGCAGCTGTAATTGTTTTCAGTGTAGATACGCTTGATTACAATGCTACACTTTTTTAGATCTCCCTGTCCCTGAGGATCCCCTTGCTCACTGTGAAGGCTGGATGCTGAACTATCGCTGCTCCTGCTGTCCCTTCGGCTGTCACAAGTGGCCCTTGATACACTACTTGAACTGCTACAGCTCTCAAGACTAGGAGACGGGGAGGGAGACTTTGCTCGCCTGTTCTTGGTGTTCTTTTTGTTTAAGTGAACAGGGTCCAAGCTGACACCTTCTTCTTTACTACCATTCCCTGCAACCTCTCCCACTACCTGTATATCACCATCCTGTTGCTTCTGCCCTTCCACAACTTTACTCTCATTTTTTTTCTCCTTCCCTTTACCTACCTCACTGTCCTCATCAGAGGATGAGATCCGAGCACGAAGTGGATTTGTAATTGTTATCTTTATGGATTTTTTCATTAAGTTTTTATTAGTATCCAAACCTGTGTCTTTTACATCACCACAACTCTCTGAGGATCTTTGTCTGCTTCCTTTCCTTACAACTGGATATTTTTCACTGTTCTCATCCCTCTCTCCATGTATTATCCTACTGTCCTCCTCTTTTCCTGCCCCATCTGAGCCCTCTTCACTGCCATTAATTATGCTGTCTATTGTCCATCGAGTGTACTTTGCCATGGAGTACTTGACAGAATTCTTATTGTTGGTTCCAGTATCTTTAACACTTGCATCTTCTGCCAGTTCTCCATCATTTCCCACAGCCGAGTTTGCATGGAGCAGCTTCATTTTTATCACTATTCTTTCTTGGGTGCTGGGAGAGGAGTTGGAGTCTGATTTGGTTGGGGAAGAAACAGAGGGAAACTTATTTGTTGCCTCAATGGGGCAGTTTGGTGAGAGACAGTCACTACCAAGAAAGGGCTGGTAATTGATTCCTTCTGTAACCTCATCTGCTGCCTGTGTACCAGTCTGTGTTCCAGAAGCTTTCCGTATTCGATTATGAAACCCCAGAGGTGAAGTATGGGTATCATTTAAAGGACCCTTGTCCCCATGGTAAAGATTATTGGATGAGGCATCCCTGGAAAGCTCTTTTTCATCTAACATGTCAGATTTCCCAGGTATGCTCATAATAGTCTTTGTACCAGAGGGTCCTTGTATATTATTAATGCCAGAAGACAGTTGAGAATCTGATACAACAGGCTGGGACAACCCCGTCATATCAGATTTCGCTATCGAGTTTTTTGGACCGCTATAAATAGAATCTGTTACGGTAATGTGAACGTTTGATGCCTCAGGAAAAAACTGGTCTTTTATACCAGGAAAATTGTTTGAGGCTACATTTGTGAGGTGACCCCCCCCACCTTCATCCGAGTACTGGGCTGGAGAGAATGAGTCATGTGGCTGAGCAACATACATTCTTTTACTCGGGTAGTTTGAGGGTTCTCGCCCATAAGAGTGAGGGTACTCATTCGCAAGTGGTGACATTTCCCCAGTATGATGGTTCACAAAAGGGCTGGTTGCACATGTGCTTTCTGTAGATACTGAGGCAGGAGACCCTTTTAGGCTCCCATACTCTGACATAGGCTTATAGTGTGAAAGTGTGGAGCTACCATCTTTTCTGTTCATGTCATTAGGGCTGGCTGAGTCAAATGACTCTGTGAAACTGGGCAAGACAGCACTATCACTGCAAGTACTAATGTCTTTCATGTTGCTAGATGGGTCAGTCAATCTGTACCCAGGCACTGAGTGTGGATCTTTGTACGTGTTCGATCTGCCACCCTGGGTCACATCTGAATGTCTACTACTTGTGCTGCTTGCATAATCACTTGTATTGGACCCAGGTTTTTCATATCCCATGTTATAATTCCCTGTCTCCCTACAACCAGGATAGGTCATGGAATCCCGAAACCCCGACAGGTCTTGATGTGCTGAGTTGTTGCTGTTCATTGAATCTCGAAACCCCGACAGAACCGACTCCCCAGAGCCCATCTGCCCAGTATTATCCCTGCAAGGTTGTTGAGATAGAACCTGGTCCCTTGGGCTGGCACTCTCACTGTAATTTGAGAGAACTTGCTCTTGGGGGCTGGCGTGACTGGCAGGATTATTGAAACCTGGAAGGACCTGTTGCTCTGATGGACTAGTGTGACTCGAGGTTGGCCTATAGGCTGGATTGGTCTGCTCTGGACATGATCCTATATCCCCTGGGTCTCTGTAATTGAGTACTGAAGATTCTAGGTAGTTGGCAATAATGTCCTGATCCCTATAAGCAGAAGAGACTGGTTGATCTTTATAATTTGCTTGTAAATTTTGAGCTCTGGTGTCTGTATGTGACTGAACTGAGCTCAGGGGCATGTCTCTATAGCTTCCCTGCATCTGTGATGTTCTAAGGGTTTCTTGAGCAACTGGGTCTCTGTAATTCCCATACACAGGAACAGAATCCCTGAGGTCTGGCAGAAGTGGCACTTCACTTGGGTTTGATCTAGTCTGCAGTGGGTCCTGCTGGAAGCTGGAGTGGGCCAGTGGATCCCCATAGCCTGCCTGAGAATACTGATCACCAACAATAGTTCCAGCATTTGTGGGCACTGAAATTCCAGTATTGGGATTCTGTAGTGCAAAGTCTCTAGATCCTGATGGCATATCTTGAGGAAGCTGATTTGTTAACTGATTAGAACCACTATATGGTGAGAATTCTCTCGAACCAGGGTTCATCATAAAATCACGTGATGAAGGATAGCCAAGAATATCACTTGCATTTGTTGGTGTGTTATAGAGTTGGGCTGTGGAATGAGGAGGGTAGCCACTAGCATTGACCGGGGTTGGAGTAAAGCTTCCACAGCTGGGATGTGCAGCAAAACTATCAGTACCTGAATGACCTATAACAGTTCCTGAATTATGAGAAGTGAATCCTCCACTAGATACATGTGGTGGGTAGACACATGGATTAGTCTGTGGAGAGAAGCCAACAAGGTTGGTCTGAGCTGGAAATGCTCCTGTACTGGCCTGCATACTGAAGTCTCCAGTGTTAAGATTGGAAGAGAAGTCCGTGGTTGTGCTAGAATGAGGAGGGAAGCCACTTAATGTATTATATGGGGAGAAAGTTTCTGTGGTGGAGCGACCAAGGAACTCCGAGTGAGATAGTGCTGGGAATCCTTCAGAGGTTGCACTAGCAAAGCTCTCAGATGTAGCTAAGGAAGAGAGGCCAGATGAAAGGGCCAACTGGGAAGCTAAAGAATTATTTCCTTGTGGCATCATCCCTGGGACAGAATGTGGAGGAAGGAGTCTGTTACTGGCACTTGAATGTGGGGGGAGTCCTAATGCAGTTCCTGACTGGGATGAGTAGTCCATCATACTCAAATGGGCGAGGTGCTGAGAGGATGATGATACTGACATATGTCCAGCTGCTAATCCTGATCTTGGCTGATGGACTATACTACCACCAGGGGAACTGGCAACACCTGATTTAGACTGATCCATCATCATGCTCTGCTGTGTTGGTCCCATATTAGAATCTGGGGACAATCCCGTGAATTTTGCCTGTGCATATATCCCTGAGCCAACAGAATGTGATGGCATCTGACCTGGTCGAGACTGAGGAGACATCTCTGCCGACCTGTTGGGAGGAGACAGCATCCCATCTGACCTTTGCTGCTGAGGGGACATGCCTGCTATGTTAGTTTGCAAAGGCATGTTGCCTGTGCCAGATTTAGTCTGTGACAACAATTCCCCAGGTTTGAACTGTGATGTCATACCAGTGGACTGGGAATGAGGACATACCTTCACTGATCTGGACTGAGTGGAGATACTTGAAATAGTGGAATGTAATGATACTGCTCCAGATTTGGAAGCAGGAAGTCCCATGCTTGATTTGGACTGAATTGCATACCCCGAGGTGTTAGACTGCATCTGGTTTGCTCCAACTTTGAATGATTGTGGATTCATCCCTCTCATTCTTGGATTAGCTATGGCTGACTTTGGTTGGACATTCATTCCAGCAAGACTAGGTCTCAATCCTCGAGGACTTGAATACCGCATAGGTCTCACCATACCCCTCTGATTACCCATTGTGGCCAGAGCTCTTGGGTTTGCCTGCAGGTTAGTACCACGTAAAGAATGAAGCACCGGTCCTCTTGATCTGGTGTTGGTCGAGAACATTCTGGGAGCTGTCTGAACTGTTACTCCTTTTGGGTTCATCTGCATACTGGTTCCTTTAGTATTTGTATATATATTTGGTCCTCTTGTTTTTGAGTAAATTGTAGTACCTCCTGAGCTGAGGTTTAGTGACGAAACTCCTTTAGGATTAAACTGTATTGAAACCCCTCTGGTATTGAACTGAATTCCCTTAGCACCTGAAATAGTCTGAGGTGTTTTTGAGCCTGGGTGAATGAGTGTACCCCGAGCATTTATAGATTTGTACAAGTCCTTAGTTACTCCAGAGCTACCTGGTCCACCGATGGGTCGTAAAGAATTGCTTGGGTTGGTAGGAGGACCATACTCCTTCAAGTTGGGCCGGCCATGTGTCTTGTAAAGGGAAAGCAGGCGGGCACTTTGTCGAGTGTTACGCAAATGGGGGGTAACTACAACACCACTCTTCCCTGCAACATCTTTTTTTGGATTCTGTGATGCTTCATTGTTCCCTCTATTGCTGCTGTTTTCTTTACTGTCCACCATTCTCCTGACGATGGTCACCCCTCGACTTGCTAAGGTGGATTCAATTTCTGTAGCAGAGAGCTCTGAGCATCTGCCTGGACCCTTCTTGACCTTTGGGCTCACTGTAAATGGATAAGGTCTTTTATTGTTTACTCCTGTGATCCCATCATCTTTCAAACTTTCATTCTTTTTGCTTGATGGTGATACTTCGCGATCTTCAATTACTATCTCATCGTCTTTGCTTTCCCCCTCATTTTTTATATCAACTTTAGCTTCAAATAATTCACTACCCTCTCCACTCACTTTGGACTGCTCCTCATCTCCTTCAGCTGCCAATACTCCAAGGTTTTGTTTATCTGATGTGTCATCTTCACCTGTAAATCTGTCTAATGCAGATTCTTCCTCTTCACTGATAGAGTCTTTTAGATCCAACAGAACATCATAATTCGCTGTGTCTCCAGTCAGCTGCCCCGAAATACCAGTACTTCCATCAAGCTTCTTGTCATCACAGTCTTTATTGAGGCTGCCAGAGTCAAACTGCCTTGGTTCATTCCCATCTTTGGACTCTCCCTTACTGCATAATACTGCATCTTCTCCTTGGTCTTGCTTCAAATACTCATATGTACTAGGGCTGGAAAGTTCTTGGTGGTTATTACTTTTAAGTGGGGATGTTTCTTCTCCAGTTTCTGTTATTTCTGAGCCTAAGGTGTGTGATGCAAAACAATCCTCTCGTAACTCTGACTTACTATCACTCTCTCCAGTCATCGAGGATTTTATGTTTTGTTCCATCTGCTCAAAAATACCAGACTCTTCACCAGGATAGTTTTCCTCATCCTGCACTCTTAATCTATTACTTTCATATTTATTCTCTTCCCCTCCAACAAACTCAGTGTTTTCATTAAGCCCTGTTTGACTTCCATCCTGACAAAGTTTATCTTCTTGATTTCCTTCACTACACTGGACATCTGTTACAGATTGTCTCACATTCTGGCTAGAGATGTCTGATATTTCATCACCCTCAACTTCATGAATCCTAGTTTCTTTAACATACTCACCCAGAGCTTCCTCGCTACCATATTCATGAAATGTTTCCTGATAATAGTTTGAAATTTCTTCTCTATTTTTGTAATCCAAAAATTCCTCCCTCCCCTCATAAACAATATTTTTTTTGCCAGCTTCACCCTGTTCATTTGCTCTCCAAGTTTCATAATTCAAAAGCCCTTTACCATCACTATACTCATTTTCATCTTTTGTAAATTCATCTGTTTGCCTTCCATCAAAGTAGTTCTGAGCTCCTGCTAAATCTTCATACTCCATTTCTTCTCTAATTTCACTATTTTTCAATTGTAAACAATCTTTATTTTCTTCCTGGCTGTTCTCAGTTATATTTTCCTTTTCATTCACACAGTAGGTGGAACTGGTGGCACCTTCCAGCACTCCACTGTTCTCACTAGCTTTTCTAATCTCATCTCCTGCTCCCCACTTGCACTTGGGAGTTTCTTTGCAATCCTCACATTCCTTAATTTTTTCTCCACCCTCACAATCCTTGGATTCTGTCCACTGTGGATACTGATCAATTTCTGGTTCTTTACTCCTTTCCACATTCTTGTACTGCGCACCTCTTTCCATTCCTTGCCTGAATCTTTCGTCCACTTCCATATTACCATCAGTTTTATCCTGAATGAACTCCCTATCATTTTCTTCATTTTTACGGGGAACTTGATTATCATTACTTTCTCTAAAACCAACAATTACTTCACTCTGATGATGTGTACTTGTATCAACATACACTTCTGTATTTCTCAGACTACCCTTTCCATCAGCGTTTTCTTCACATTCTGACACGCTGCCTGTATTCCTCTGGAATTCTACTGTCCCTCCTTCATTAACACTCTCCCCACATGCACTCGACAGCCTCCTGGATTCTACAACATCTAAAAAATCTGAGGACCAAGAATCCTGGTTGGCTCCTTCTTCACTAATATTTGGGGCAGAACTTTCACTTTTCCAAACATGAGCAGTGACACTAATATTACCATCAGAACTCTCTTTCACTTTGTCTGTTAAAGATATTTCCTTAAGCTGAGATGTACTTTCGTTCTTATGGAATACTTTGTTGTCATTATCAATCTGCTGAGTACCATCTTTATTGGTATTTACTGAAAGGGCCGTTTCACTATTAGTTTCGTGGGCAATTTCCCCTTCAACATTTGAAAAAACATCAATGGTACCGGTACTTTTTTCATGAACATTTTGAACAATGTTGTCTTCAACAACTGATTTAGTATCTTTCTTCTCATCACTTAACTCATGACTACTCACAATTTCAACAGTTTGAAGGGCACTTCCTCTATCACACGAAGATGCTTGAATTCCTTCAAATGTACTGTCATGAACACCCGACACTGCTTCTGACCAAACCTTGAGAATACTCCTGTTCTCTTCTGCAGGTTCTGTCTCAATACTCATCACATCTCCTAATTCCACTGCACCCTCACCACCATTGATGAGTGTTGTTTCTTGAGTGAAATTTTCAGCCTTACTGGTGGCATCTTGCTGTACTCCCTGCCCTGGCTCTCCTTCCTGCAGCTGGCCTTTTTCCTGTGTTTGGTATGCCTCCCCTCTCAGACCAGCTTCCTGCCTATGGCGTACCTCCTCTTTCTGCAACCCCTCATCCCCACCAGTGGAGTCACTGCCACTGCCCGGCATCAGGCAGTGGTTCTCCGTCTCGTCCTGAGACTGGCTGAGGGAGGCATTGACGGAAGCATGGTCTGAGGGAGGGAAGCTTGGTGAGGGAGAGGGGGTGTTGTTCCTGCTGTGAGGGCTGCAAGGAGGTGTGGAGGCCAGGGAGGATCTCCGCCTTGCCACCAGAGACCTCAGTCCTGGCATAGCTTGTGCTCCACAACCCAGCCTGCAAGTGATAAGCTTTATCAAATACAAAACAGTATTGTACATTAAATACAGTAACCAGACATTTCTGGATAAAAGGAAGATTCAATTAAGACAATACCGTAGATGTTGTAGTACTGCTAAAACTACTCACCCTGCTACAAGTATGTATAAGACTGCAATATTTGTGTGTGAAGATCATACTGAATAGTGGGAGGCACATAGGTAGGATTCACAAATGAGTCAACATTTCTGTATATACTTCATGCCTTCTTAGTGTTCTATTTATCAATCCACTCTTTATCATCACCCTTTGTAAATACTGTAACAGTATGTTAGTGGTAGGTGGGGGCGCTGACCATCCAGTCACTTGATGTAGTGTTGCTTTGGACTCCCTCTTCTGTCTTTCTTTCCTTCATTCTTTCTTCTTCCTTCCACCTATGGGTGACTCTACACTGAATGACAAGCCAAATGATTTCCTGTACACCGGGAAACCATTTAATACGCTGGGTGGTAACCATATAACCAAATCATGGCACCTGGTGGTTTAGTGGGTAATTAAGGTGCTCCAATCGGACTGAGCCGGTGCAGGTTAACATCCAAGAGGTGACTGAGGTTTGTTGTTCATGTAATGCCACTCAGGGATGAGTGAGGCCGGCCACTCTCATCCTAAATGTCAGGACCAACTTGCCTAGCCCCGGGCTCCTATGCTGCTCATGGGGCAACATAGGATTGGATGATGGATGGATGAATGGATGAACAGTACGGTGAAACTTGGAAAAGTAAAGTCAGGAATATACCTATTGGTCAGTGAATGTGACATAGTACTTATTATCTGAGCACCTGATTTAAGCATTAGTTTAATGAACACACAGACTCTATAAGTGTTCCATTTTTATAAGCCAAATTCTAGGCATACACTAGACAGTTCAAACCAAGTGGCTCAGTTGTTCTACATGCAATAGATATGCCCACACTCCTTCACATGAACACTTAGGTGCTACTACAGTATATTAAACTAGAACACATAATAAAACAACTTACATTATGGTAATTAACGATTCGAGTGATAACGTAAGTGGGAATGTTTTTATGACCTGTCAGTACGTCTTGCTGAAGATCAGTTACAACTCTTACTGTAGTCAAAATCTTCAAACCGATTTCCTGGTTTTGCTGAGGATCAATTTCACGTCCTTTAGATCAGTAGTTCACTATTCTACCACCTGACCATTCCTTCCCCATTTTTAACATATACCAACCCATCTAATAATGTTGGTAGGGTGTTACAAGAGTTCTCTCTCACACACACACATGCACGCAATGGATGGTCTCACAGACAGCTCGCATCATCATCATCCTGACCTTTTCCTACTATGCAGAAGGTAAGGTAGGATCAAGAAAACTAAGGAAGAGAAAATGATATAGTGGCAGAACTAATCAACGGAATCTAGGGAAATAGGCAACACACTCATTCATTCACCACTTATGCCCATGGAATCCTGACTCCACCTTACAGGTCCTGTATGACCATTTGCATTTAATTTTTTTGGTACTGAGTGACAAGGTAAATGGTTTGCTGTACACCAGGAAGCCATTTACTATGCTGGGTGGTAACCATATAACCAAATTATGGCACATGGTGGTTTAGTGGATAATTAAGGTGTTCCAATCGGATTGCTCTGGTGAAGGTTCATATCCAAGGGATGGTTGGGGTTACTGCTCACATAGTGCCACTCAGGGATGAGTAAGGCTGGTCACTCTCATCTTAAATGTCAGGACCAACTTGACTATCCCTGGGCTCCTACGCTCCTCATGGGGCAACGAAGGATTGGATGATGGATGAATGGATGGTACTGCACAAGTATTTTTCTTTGTTGATAAAATTTCGTATTACCTCACGGTATTTTTCTTTGTGGATAAAATTTCATATTACCTATCAGGTAAGAGTCAATTCATCGGCTATAACTAAAAAAGAATGGGGGGGGGGGCTGCCAAACCCTTCTAAAATTTGCTATTGAACAGGTCTTATGAAACTTAAGTAACCACTTGAAATAAGACCCCAAGTACCGACTCCAATGTCTGCGATAAGTCTCAAGCAAGTCAGTTTTGCAGACAAAAGGGGCCTCCTGCGTCATGATCAGTTATCAGTATCAGTATACAGTATTTACAGATGGGTGAAAGTTGTCAAACACTAAAAATCTGTCAGCAGGCAGGTAACCAGGTGTACTTTTTTTTTTTTTTAAGCATTCTGATACCTGGAAAAGTTTATCATTATACCACAAACCCTTGATACTTAACCCCTTCAGGCAGGCAATATCTTCCCAGTGTTATCCATAAAGACAAACATTCTATGACAAACTGAACCAGTACACACTTCCGCCTTCAAACATCTTAATTACAAAAGTGTTTTCATATATACATCATTCAAACTTGTACAGTCCAAACAGTAGGATAGGCACTACCGTACTTTACTTATTACAGCTAAACCTTAAGACAGTCAAAATTCACACATTATCAGTAAGGACGGTATTGTGAATTTCATCTTAAAATCTAAATTCAGCAAAAAATAAATATATAAACAAATATATAAACAAAATAAATAAAAGGATCAAAATGCCTTCTGAGGTGAAGTTGTTGAATTCATTACTTGCAAGTTCATTTTAAGTCCATTAATGCATCCAAGAAGAGCCAGAAGCCACAGATTTGTAACTGAGATGAAGAGGTTACTGAGCATGTTTCTAACCACTACAGCCTAGGGAAGGTTTACCAAAGACAAAAAAAATCATGCCTTTAGCAAATATGAATTATGATACAAAATACACATCTGGGCTGAATGGTTTTTGAAGAAAAGACCTGGCACCACTTTTGAGCACTCTACCAACACTTATATATATAAATATCAATCTATGGAACAGACCACTAGGAAGGCTGGAGAAAATACAAAACTGATGCACTGGCTCACCTCCAAGTTCCTAGAGAAGCCACTATATCAAATATTCATGGCAACAATGCAGTCTTACATTCGCTGAGGGAAAACAAATAATTTTCTTTTAACACTACAGGTCTTCCACTAATTTTAACTTAGCCTATATAGATGAGCTGATGATGGTAAATACTGATAAAAACACTTAGAAGGCTTATAATACACACAAAAATAGTAACCGGTTATGATTCACTTGCAAATGCTAGGATCGCTTGCCACTGCTCATCAAATGTATAAGCACAGCCAGTTTCTATGTACTGTATTATTCTATAAATTGCCAGATGCCTCAATCCAGCACGGAGTGGCCACAAACATATCGCCTCCATGTCGCTCTGTCCCCTGCCATTTCACTGCCCTGCTCCCAGCTCACACCCCCCTCTCTCATACACCTCTCCACTCCATCCCTCCATCTCATCCTCAGCCTCCCCCTCCCTCTCCCCCCCTCCACCTCACTCACATACACTCTCCTCATCAGTTACTGATTAATAATTTACAATGTTAGTCTACTTTCCATAACATTATGCAGTACCAAAGGATATCACATATTTCCTGGTTCTGAGTCAAAACTGCTAACAAAGTGAAAGAGTCACATGGGCAGAAGAGTGAGAATCTGAACATACTTTCTTGGTTGAGTTTACTTGGTTGTGATTTTTTCTGAGGCGTAGGCTTATGATTGCGTGATTTTTGTCAGTGCATGAAATAAGTCAGTAACTGAAAAATGTCTGAAACTTTAATTTTGTGGTCGTCATACCTACAAGCACAGAAAAGAGAATTATTTACCCTCATTATGCTTATTATTTGCATTAACTTTCAATTCCCTTCTTGTGTATACTGTACCTTCCCAACTCAAACACCATGTGCAGATCATTCTCATTGTCCCTAACTTTGAGGTCTCTTCTCAGGATCTCATCCCATACCAATATTTTCATTGGTCTGCCACCAGGGGCTGTCCCTTCCACATCGAAGTCAGTGCAGTGCATCACCCAGTTACTCTAATTCTCTCTTCACATACAAACAACTGTAGCCTACCCATGTGCACCATTTTACCATTTTCAATACCCAATCTTTACCTAGAGGCAGTACACAGGTGTCCTCTTAAATCTGAATACATTACTCTGTCCCTAAGTGTGACATTACACATTATCTCACAATTCTCATTTTATTACACTCAATAATACAAAAATCTTCCTTTTTTACTCCCCATGTTTCACTACCACAAAGCATCACATCACATACGCATGGGACAAAATTTCTCTATCGTCTCACAATTCTCATTTACTTTGCTCAATTTTACAAACACCTTCCCTTTTTACTGCTTGTTACACTACCACAAATCATCATGCTACATGAACGTGGAAAAGAACATTTCCCTTTCATACACTGAGCACCTTCCATCAATAAGGGCAATAGCACTCAAAACTTCTCTCAACTACTTCTGACCTGTGCAACTGGACTAGCTCCTGTACCACCTCCCATGCTATTCATATAGCCAAGTAACATAACTCATCAATACATTTACTGTACATAGCATATCATCTAACTGATCTCTTCAATCCTTGACTGGATCACACAATTTGCATATTAAACTCTCATGGCAAAGCTCTGTTATATTAAATCCAACTATGATGGATAAAGCTTACTGAAAAATTCTGAATGAACTACTAGACAATAACCATGGCCTCTAGGAAAGTGATCGACAACCTTAAGCAGGGTTAGAAGCTTAACAATAACAAAAATGACCATATATCTGCTCTCTATATGTGCTGTTTTGCCAGCTATGGTGGCCTGGTGCCTTCACTTCCTAAATGTTTTCACAATAATCTCCTTGCTATCAACAATCAACAGTAAATCACCAGCGTACAGCTCCCACTGTGACCTGCACCTGAAATCCCATGACTGTGAATCAAGTACAGTACCACAATAAATTGACAAGGACTCACGGCATTCCTGGTACACACCCATCCTTACTGTATATTCCTAACAGTTTACTCCACCCACTCTTATGTTTATTTCTGAACCACCATATATATATACTTTCTGCAGCTACCACAGATGCTAGTCGCTCTCCCAGTCCCAACTACAGTACAGTATTTTGTCAGGTACTGTATCACCTCTCCAGGTATCCTACAGAATGTCTTTTAAAAAACCACAAACAATACCTAGAGTTCTCTACTTTTCCCCATGAATTTCTGTAACTGCCTCCTCCTCCTCATCATCATTATCACTGATGCTTTGCTCCCTCATGGAAACCCTCGGACAAGGAATAGTCATGACAACCAGCTGCAAGTTACGGCATCCTAACACAGCCTATCTCCCACCTCTCTCTCTCTAACACTCCTCTTCCTTCTCTCTCATCAATAAACTGCTCCGCTCACTTCTTTCACACTACAAAAGGTCTGGCTCTTGCATCATCCTCAATCTCATTTTTACAAACTTTTTTTTGACACTCATCAAAATGTATTATTTGTATATGTCCATAATAATGCTATGTATTCCTTTTTTACCCTCCAATGTACAAAAACAGTACCTCTTGTTACCTTGTACCAAATCCCTACCTAGCAAAAATTCGATGCACTGAACAACTCATCAGTTTTTATACTCTCCCAGTAACTTTCATAATATGGTCTAACAACTCCACACCCCAATACTTAACAGCAGCACAATAACCAATATGATCCACGGAATTGATATACCGCTAGCTTTTGCATTTTTTCCAATACTGAACCATGCTGATTTTTTACTCTCGATACTGGCATGTCAGATGTGGATGGATGAAACATTAATATGTCTTTTCAATATTTCACTTATTGTTTAGCATGATTCTGAGTGAAAAAGTGTTGTTACCTTGACAACGTTCTGTAGCCTAATGAGTCTTACTGAAAACAATTAAATAACCAGAATAATAAATGGGTGTGGAAAAAAGAAAAAAAATCTGCCAAAAGCGGTGATGTAGAAGTACAGTACACTAGGCCTGCTGTACTGGCAGTGGCTGTGTGGCTGATGACAGTGCAATACATAGATGATGTACTGTACACACACACACGTGCATTCGACATAACTGTGAACTGCCCTCAGCCATAGTTCTTACACTCTTTATTTGGTCGTGATATCTAGTCACTCTTCTCACTGTAGTCTAAATAGGAAAGTGATTCCCTGAATGTCATAAGAAAGACAGTAGTAGATGAGGGCATTACAAAAGACAGTAACTATGAGAGGAGGGAATGAATGATATTTGGCAACTACATTTAAGTGAAACAATCTTTTAGCTGACAGAAAAACATTACATACAGATCTTGCCTATGTTTCTTCATTACTATGCTATACCCAGTACAAGGTTTGCAACTTTGCACTAGTACTGGAATCTATGGGAAAGGTGGCAAACCAAAGAGAAAATGTGAACATCTGATGGTGTGATATATGGGAAATCATGTGTAAGCTACTTGCGCTCATACTTCCTTAAAATCTACTGTAGAAAAGCAAGACAATTTTAGTGTGTAATGTGGGCCACTACAACACACTATGTTACCTCTGCAGGAAGTTGGCATACACTGTACTTCGCTAATCGTGCTTTACTAAAATGGATTGTGATTATAATCATGATACAGTATATATGAGGGGTAATCCTTGACTACTAGAGTTAAATCCAATATCAGGGATAAAAGCGGGTGTATTTTTACCACTATGCATTAATTATGAGTATGTAGGCTGGTCTAACCTGTAGGTAGCTAACAACCAAGATGATACGTACTGATGTTGCTTCATTTTAGGGGTAATGGCCATCCGGCCAAGATTTTAGGTACTTTTAGGTATAAATGCTGTTTCATTCACCATGTATTGACCAGAAGTTTACATATGTTATGCATTTTGTATACAGTATCGATAACTGCCAAGATTTGGCTTTGATTATCCTACGTTCCTCTGTGGAGCGACATAGGATTGGATAATGAATGAAAATGTTGTGTGTCTACTATTTGTCTAATGACTGTTACATACTTTTACGGAAGCATTAAAGTTATGTGCTTTAAGTTGCTTTCTATTATTTGGCCAATGCTGAAGACATTACTTACTTTAAATACAGTGTGAATGTGTCTTAATCACTGTAAAGCTTCTCTAAAAGGGAAATGCAAATAAAAAAGCTAGAGGAATAATTTGTGACACTTCAATGTACAGTAGCTCAATACTGAGTGGTCGGTGGGGGCACTCACCATCCATTCACTCTATGCAGTGCTGCTCTCAGGTGACTGCCCTTTCCTCTCTTCCTTCCTCTTCTTTCTTTCCTTCTTTCTCTCCTCTTCCTTCTGTTTATAGTGACTACACTGAGTGACAAGCCAAATGGTTCCTGTACACCAGGAAACCTTCTACTATGCTGGGTGGTAACTATATGACCAAACTATGACACCTGTTGGTTTAGTGGGTAACTAAGGAGTTCCAACCGGATTGAGCCTGTGTAGGTTTATATCCAAGGAATGGTTGGTGTTTACTGCTCACATAATGCCACTCAAGGATGTGTACAGATGGTCACTTTCATCTTAAATGTCAGGGCCAACTCGCCTAGCCCCAAGCTCCTACGCTCCTCATGGGGCTACACAGGATTAGATGATGTACGTACGTATATAATCCTATGAGGTACCAGTATTAGTAATCTAGATATTACTTTCATGTTAGCTACACAAAATTTGATTTACAAATGATGATCAAATTTACCACTAAATTCCTTAAAGCCTGAGATGGACGGTGATAATTAGGTTGTGTATATGTCTGAATTACTGTACTATACAGTACATACATTATATGGCAATTTAAACAAAAAAAAGGAAAAAGGAAAAAAAGAAGAGAAAAGAAAGAGAAAAGAGACTGAACTTCCTCAATAACATTTAACTGCAGCTGTTAACAGCCCTTGTAGCTATCAGTGAAAGCAAACATTAATCCTGAGTCATGCCACTGATGGAAAACAGCTAGTGTGCACTGCGTGTGGTCAGTTTACAGCCTGACTCACAAGCTCCTCCCTGTTCAGCACAGCAGCTTGACAGAAGGTTGATTGATTTAAATGTTTATTGTTGTAAAAGTATACAGAATGCTGTACATATACAACAGGAGGAGCTGGTGGGGAAAAAGTGATATAAGGTTTATAAGTGTCTAGGCTCAGTGGGTAAAATAAACATTTATTTAGCTTTCACTGTCCCTTAGCTGATTCCGATACAATTTTGAATATTGGATAATTTTTCCCTGTCAATACCGATACTGATCGTTTTTTCCTTGCCAATTTGTTTACTAAATAACAGTTCATCTCCCTTATATGCACTTTATTCTATCTTCATGCAGCTATGCATTTCTGCCCTCATATGCTTGTATGACAATATGTACTGTACAGGGTACTATCAAAACACATTTAACCCCCCCGTGGCCTAACACGTGGAGATTCCCGTGCCCCATTGGCCCATCCTACAATCATTTTTCGGTTTCATTTTTTTCCCCGCCATATTGAACAGCAAGTCCCGATGCACCTTCCAGTGCAAATTTCAGCTTCCTAGTCCTATCCTGTGATGTGCAATCGAATGCGGAAGTTGCATAAATTTAGGCAGCTGATACCGGTCACAGGTGGGTACTACAGTGATGCAATATTACACTTTTTTTTTTTTAACCAAAAATATTGTCAATGGTGATGAAAAGGTGTGAAATAACTAGATATGTGTATTTTTAAGTTTTTCAGTACACAATATGTGAGGTTTTAATTTAAAAAACATATACAGTATTAATTTACTCTGCATTTTTCAGTATTTATTGTGTTTATGGTAGTATCGACTTATTTTCGTAATGTGGGTGGTGGAGTTTGTTGGAAAAGGGAGGCGAGTGTTTCTGTTTTGAGACCTAAACAAGATAAACGTCTTCCCTTGAGTGTACGGGCTGGACAGTGAGGGTTGAAATGCGTGACGACCTGCCATTCACATCTCACATGAGATGATTAGCAGGGAAGGCAGGGAGGTCTTTCCACCCACAATAGCATCATGTGAACACGAAAAACTTTCCTGTTATGCTTGTAAAAGGCAAAGAATATGTAAAATTATTCAGAACAGTACAACAAACCTGAGCAAATAGGTAAAGATAAAAAATATACATTTTTCTTTTATTTTCCTGTTTTTGTTTAAGCCAGTGTTTTTAATCGTAAACAGGCTAGTTGTGTGTTTCGTAAGGGAGGAGAAAGATAATATTTTCTGTCTGGGTTGAGAGAATGGGTGTAACTATGTGTGTTTTGGCAAGGCCATGAGCGAAAAAATCATACATCCACTCGTCATGGCAGCAGGTGGTGAACTGACAAATGAGGTGTGAGACTCTGAGAGGGTGAAGTGAAGGTCAGTCTCATGTCCCAGATGTTCGTTCACTTCCCAAAAGTTTTCACAGTTTTCTACAAGTCAAACTGCATTGAATGATCCAAACCAGTACAACAAACCTAAGGAAACCGGTAAAGATACCAAAACAAAAATGTATTTTTCTCTTATCATGTCTTGTTTAGGCCTGTACTTATTCATAATCGTAAACGGTGATTCTGTGTGTTTCGCAAGGGAGGACAGAGATGATATTTTCTGTCTGGGCTGAGATATGGATGTAGCTGTGCTTGTTTAGGCATGGCCATGAGCAAAAGAATAAAAAATTTACTCATCACAGCAGCACAGCAGGCTCTGACAGGGTGTAGGGAGGTGTAGTGTAGGTCAGTCTGAAGACGTTCAAAATGTTCATTCACTTCCCACAAATTTTCACCGTTTTTTATAAGCTGGACTCAAATGATGCCAGCGGCCATGTTAAGGTAAAATGTCATTTGACGCCGGCTGCCATGGAGGGGTTAAATACAGTAATTCCATATACTTTTTTTTTTTTTTATTTGTCTGACTCTGGACAAAAGCTTCAGGGCCTATCCCCAAGACCCAGCAGTCCTCCTACACCTCCACATGTCACCACTTCGACGCTAACATCCGCAGTCCATACTGAATACATGCTAGGGCTGTCTCATACAGGACTGGTGTATTGATATTAGCAAGGGTGTTTTTACATGTTGGCGGGATTTCTGAGAAATCAGTAGTCTACTTTTTACAAAATTCGAATCCATAAACTGTTCCCTGCCCCAGCAGAGATTTGAACCAGGGTCCATTAAGACTGCAAAACTCTTCTCTACCGTTTAAATGAAAACAGTCTAAAACTGATTTGCATTATTACTAAAAGACTGCTAAAGTATTGGTATATACAGTACTTTGTTTATTCCTTGCCCAATTCAGCCCTCGTGTAAATAATAATACTTACAAGCAAAACTAATTCCGCCCAAAACTGATAAGTAGACCCTCATTTCATCGAACTCTCACATACCTGATTTCAGACTTGTCAAACACCCCTGGGCCCACCAAACTTATTTCAGTTATACCAAACTAGGGTCAATAAATGGGGCACACCTGAACAGGTGGCCAAGCGCTGTGACCAAGGATCGGATGGACCTGGAGGACTATAAGGACAACAGATGCAAAAATACCCTGAAGAATTTCCAGAACTACACCATTTAGGATGCCATCTTCAACTGGGCAGAGGCATGGATGAACCTGCCACTTGCCATGTTGAAGAATGGGTGGTGCAAACTCCTCAAAAACCCCAAGACTCAAGCACTACAGCATGGTTTTGAGGGGTCTGAACCAATGTGGATGGCAAAATTGTTGGCAGCTGCAGGGCAGGGGAACTCTACAGAGGAAGAGCTGCAAGAGTGGATGGACGAGAATGCTGGTGTACCTGGCTATCATCACCAGACAGAGGAGATTGTGGCAGATCTCCAAGGAAGACAGGACACCAGCAAAGAATGAAGAGGAGGAGAAGGAGACACCTAAACTGTCTCTAGCTGCAGGAACTGATGCTCCAAACACAATCCTGAGCATCACAGAGAGAGCTGGAAGACCTCTTGCTCAACATTATGAGGTAATGAAGCTACTCAGGCTGGAGTTAATGCAGGAACAACAGCCAAGAAAGATCCAGCCTAAGATTTCCCAGTTTTCCACACCTCTGCCCTCTCCTCCTGCTAAGATGAGCCACACAAAGTCAGAGAACTCCATTGTGTCTATGGCATCAACTCCTCAGTCAGCCTCCACACTGCCTCAGGATCTAGAACTCGTGCCTCCAGGACCCCAATCCTCAGCACATCAGGACTCTCCATACCAGACGGAACACCAGAGCTACCAGAAGTAATTTCTGCCGAGAGTGACAATGAGTGAAAGTTCACTCACTGTATAGCCTACAAGATGAGTGGCAGTGTAAGCAGTGTACAGCTACCTATACAGGAACAGTGTACAATGCATGTTTCCTACCGTTTTTACTTCAACCTGGCATGAAACTGCCTTCTCCCCATTATGATTGCTTAGCTGTCATACCAGATTATAGTAATTAGATGTGCAACGACATGGATCCGAAATAAGCTGCAAAAGGGTGAAATTATGGGCCACATTTGTGTAAAATGAGTAAAGTTTTCATATGATATTGCAGTCATTTATTTTCAATCAGGTGTTTGAGTTCCCACCTCGGGGGGTGACCCTCGAATTTATTGTACTTTCGAGTTTATCAAACTAGGCTTCCCCCAATAGTTTGATATAATGAGGGTCTATTATACTAAAAATCTTTAGATGAAATGAGGGGCTGCACGACAGATAAGGTTCACAGACCACGAAAATGTGGTTTGCTGGATAACATTATTTTCACCCATACTGGCCTTGGATGAGAACACCTTTCACAGGAAGTATGGTTGCAAGTCCTTCAAAAAAAGTATTGTACATGCACCCAGCTGTGGTGGTGGTATGGAGATGAAGGAGTGCATCTTGGCTGTGTGTGCCCTTGTGTGCATGTGTTGGTTGCAGCCAATGAGAATGTAGCTTACTGATTGGCTGGCTGTAGATGGTGTATTTGGTGAGAGTTTTTGCCACGTCATTTGTCAGTCTCTACTGTTGTGCTCTGTTTGTACTACACAGAAAGGAATTCTCGCTGTTTTACAGCGTACCCTTCTGACCCTTTCTGGGGGGCCACTGCACATTAATATTGTTGAATGGTATTTATCTTCATTCTATTCAATACTGTTTTTTGTTTAAGCAATCAAGGATTGCCAGAAAATGAGTTGAAAGTTCAGCAAAATAAATACTGAATTATTAACTAATATTAATTTTGTGGTAGGTGGTGGTGACCATCATCCACTCACTTGATGTAGTGCAGCCTTCACCATTATCATTCTTTTTCTGTGCCTGTCTTCCTCTCTTCCTATATGTCCCATCTTTCCTATCACTTTTTATTACTCTTCATTCTTTTTCAGGTGGCTTTGAGGTTAGTGACAAACCTGATGGTTCCTGTAAGCCAGGAAACCAATAACAACGCTGGATGGTAACCGCATAACCAACCCATACGTGTTCCCTACATGTCAACAAGTGGGTTGGTGGAGGGTTTGTGCCCCTCCCCGTAAAACCACCAACTCAAAGATGAACGGCCATCCCATACAGGATTATGATGCCTGCCTTGGAAAAAAAAAAAAAGTTCTACCATCAAAATTTAAAAAGTTAAAGCGGCGAGAATACTGCTGAACTTTCAACCAGTTTTCTGGCATTTTATGATTGGTGTGAAAATAACTTATGTTGTGCGACCACTCAATTACAGTACTCATTATTCAGTAACTGAATAATCAGGTAGTAAGTCTATACCTGATCAAATATTTCATGAAAATCTGCATTTATGAAACTAAAGGTACTTCAACCCTTCTATCTGATGATATACTTTTAATCCTATTCTTGCTATCTCCTGATGATTTTATAAAGCTTTGTGAGAAACTCTGTGACCTGAAGTAGTTTGCCATAGCTTGATTAACCCCTTCACGGAGAGGCTTCTATCCTACGGTGAATAAAAGTGGAGATATCATGAAAAAAATTCCCAAAAAATCTACATCACCTGACTGAAGTGAATAATCACCAGTAGCAGCATTCACACGGAGTGGAAAATCTGCCAGACACCACCAGAAACTATGTCTCATTTTCGTTTCTATGGGCTGAGGGGGTCTTCGTTAAACTTCAGTGCTATTTTTCTGATCGATAATTACGATACTGGTTAGACAAATAGCTTTGAAAAATTTAAATCACTCTTACTTATGCTATTGTACCCAAAATATTGCCAAAAAATGTAAATCACTCTTACTTATGATATTGCACCCAAAATATCGCAAAAAAAAAAAAAATAGTGTATTTATAGATTCTTTCCTAAGAAGGTTTGGACAATATCTGACAAAAAGACGGTGTTTGGACTGTAAGAAGTAAAGAGGCATATGAATATTGACATTTGTATATAATCTGACTTGTACAAAAAATGGCACGTATGGTCTATCCATAGTTTAATATTTATTAGACTAAAATGTTAGTGCGTAACGAAGCTAGACGTACGAAACAAGCACACACAGATCAGCTGATGGAGGAGATCAGTGTGAGTAAAGACTGACGGCTGTTTTGGTTTGCTCGGAAAACTTGTTGTACCGGAGGCAGCATCTAAATATCAACATGCTTTCTTGAAGTGAATTAAGTTTTATTCTTACTCACAGGGAGTTAAATTTGTTAGTATAAATTATAACTATCTATCTATCTCTATCTATTGCCAGACACCATAATCCTGTAAGGGGTGGCCATTTGACTTTGAGTTATTTTTTTTTACGGGGAGGGGCACTAACCCTCCACCAACCCACTTGTTGACATGTAGGGAGCACGAATGGTTTGGTTATATGGTTACCACCCAGCGTTGTAAATGGTTTCTTGGCTTACAGGAAACCATTTGGCTTGTCACTCAATGTAATGCCACCTGTAAAGGAAAGAAAAGCAGTAAGAAATGACAGGAAATATAGGAGAAATAGGAAAAAAGGAGGGCAGGCGCAGAAAAAGAATGATAAAGGCTAAGGAAGAAGTAGGCAGCACTACATCAAGTGAGTGGATGATGGTCGCCACCACCTACTTCTGTTATTGGCTAAAAATATACGTATATATATTTCTACGTGTGCATAAACCAGGCTGCAACTTCTGTGGAATATTTTTTTTATTATTTTTTTTTTTTTATGCTGCACTGACACAATCCTGTTTTAAGGAGAAGAAATAGAAACTTTATATATTTTTACAATATGTAAGATGCATGAAAAAGGACATTCAATTATTGCCCAACATGTGATTTTTTTTTCCATCTGAAAAATTAAAATATGGGTGACATCTGGCATTTCTCCAACCAAGCAAACACTCCTATTACTTCATCCCAAATAACTTCTACAGTACATGACATTTTCCAACTTACTTATCTGTGAGATTTAATATTTACTGGTATAAAACCAGGTGACAGTTCTTCAGTAAAACTAGTAAACATCAAAACTACTGCATTCTATTCATCTGTAAGAAGGCACTTAAAAATGGCAAAGGCTGGATTATGGAAGGCTGGAATAAAGGCAGTTAACTGTGTTGCAATTTATTTATAGTGACTCATATCTTTTAACAGCATTTATCATTAAAAACACACTACACAGCTGTGCCTGCAGCTTATCTTCAATTTGTGAAGCTTTCAGAAATTATTAACCCATCCTACCTTCTCATATCATGCACGAGACAGGGAACATTAAAAAACAAGAAAACAAATAACTGCACAGAAAAGTTGAGATCCCACCACCAGAGGACACACTGAAATGGGCTACACATCCACTTCCTCTCAACTCAAACCTTTAAAATTCTTGGGCCATTTAGCAAGCTAAATCATTCACAACAGAAGTCCCTTCATAAACACCAGTGACAGTCAAAAGATGGGTGTGACCATTTTCATAAATGTATAAACTAAAAAACCTTATCAACTCAGTTCTAATGCGAATTCTTGAAGTTTTAACTTTCAAATCTAATTTTCTCACACTCAGTCATCTTTTCATACCACCATCCTCTCATCTGCTAAGCTGAGTTTACCATCAATTTCACTTTACACGAACCCATTTTTTTTCATCGCTCTAAATATATCCATGTTTTCCACATGTCCATACCATTTATGCACATACTCTTACACTCTTATGTTCTAAGTTTTCATTTAATGGTGACAGGTCCTGCTTTCACCTGTCAGTCATTTCACCTGACGGACGCACTCCAAGTGCCACAACCTTGAGCTCAATTTCCTAGTTCTGACACCTCCATGCAGAACCTCACCTTACATCTTCCCTGGTTTGCTGTTGGACCTTCTTTTCTCTACATTCACACCTGTAATTTTCCTCAGCCAGTCACCCATCTTCCTCCTCTCAACATGTCCAAATCACGAAACCATGTTGAGAGATGGGTCACTCAGTGAAACTTATCCACCTTAACATTCTCTTTTCTATGCAGTTAAATTTGCATGTAAAGTATTCTCCTGTCTTATCAGTTAAGTCCCACTGCCACAGAGCATAACACTTCCCACACCTTTTAAAGTAGAGGAAAGCCCTTTCCTGGTCAGAAGCAAGTCTCCTAAACTTCTTTAATCCACTCTACCTCTGCTCCTCCTCTTGTACTAAACATGTCCCTGAGGCAATCAAACTCCTTCACACAGTCAAAGTGACCATTTCCCCAAATGGCACTTTCTGTTCTGTCATAAACTCGATGCCTTGAAAACACTCACAGGCATGACCTTCAGCAAGCCCATGCAACACCTGAAAACAATTTACAAACTATGTATCTGTCCGTCTATAACCAGACACCATTATCCCATAAAGAGTGGTCATTTGTCTTTGAGTTTGGTGTTTTAGGGGAGGGGCACTAACCCTCCGCCAACCCACTTGCTGACATGTAGGGAAAACGTATGGTTTGGTTATATGGTTACCACCAATCATTGTAAGTGGTTTCCTGGCTTACAGGAAATCATTTGGCTTGACACTCAATGTAAAGCCACCTGAAAAGGAAAGAAAAGTAATAAAAAGTGAAAAGAAAGATGGGAGAAACAGGAAAAGAGAGGGCTGACAGAAAATGAAATGGTGAAGGAAGAAGTAGGCAGCACTACATCAATTGAGTGGATGATGATTACATCAAGTGAGTGGATGATGATTGCCATGACCTACCAATCTACAAACACTTCCTTCAAATGTCAATGAATTACACAGCCCTAGCTCAGCTCTCACATTAAAGGCCACAAACGTTGCAATAGTCAAGCAGGATGGTACTCCCAAGGTGGATGGAAAGCTGGTGACAGGAAGAACTGGAGCCCCCGTTTCATCAGCCCTTGGGACTACCTCCTGAACATCCCCCTTTGCTGAACATTTTCAGTGTTTCAGTCACATAGAGAGTATGCCGGCATACTATTCAATAAAAGTTTCTAACTGTCAACACCAGACTACATGCACATTACACACTATCTAATCAAAATTAACCAAAATGGCGTTGTTTAACCAAGCCTCGGAGTCCCAGGGAGGGGGGGACCATAAATGCCCTCACCATCCGCCCCTCTCCTGGTGACAACCCAGCAAGATGCCTGGAACCACTGTCTGACTCACTTTTTCATTTCTACAACATTCGAGGCCTTTCCTCTTAACTCTCCCTCTACTGAGCACCACCTCATTCTCCTCTAAACCTCACCTTCTCTTCCTAAATGAGACTCAGCTGTCTGAGGCAACTGACAGCAAATTCTTTTCTGTATCTTCCTACTTTCTCTAGACTCATTTCAAAGCCAAAGGTGGCTGCTGCGAATATGTACAAAACAACTTATCTTGCTCTTGTGTTCCTGAACTTGATTCTTCTGAATTCTCTACTCTCTGGCTTCGGCTTTCCCATAATTCTCTGACTAAATATATCTATGCTGTTTACTTATCCCCTAATTATACTATGAAAAATTCTTCAACTCTCTTACTTCTATAATGGAACACATCCTACCCATTTCTCCTTTCTCTGAAATCTCCATTCTAGGAGATTTCAATGTGAACCACCACCTTTGGCTCTCCTCTCATTTCACTGATCCACCTGATGAACAAACCTACATCTTTTCTATTATTAATGACGTAGCAGCTTGTGCAGCACCCTACTCATACCTCTGATGGCATTGGAGAGAGTTCCAACGTACTTTGCCTCTTCTTACTACTAATCCTTCTGCTTATGCTGTTAACCTTTCCTCTTCATTGGGCTCCTCCAGTCACAACCTTATCATCTTAACCTGTCTATTGCTCCAGTACGGCCTGTGGACCATCCAAAGAAACACCAGTTGTGGCATTTTGGATCAACTGATTAGAAGGCCCTCTGGCAGTACTTCTTTGATTTTCCCCGGAATGATTATTGCTTCCATGGCCGAGAGCCATCTGAGTGTGCCATGCGCATTGCAGACATTGCAGAGGTTATTCTCCAAAGCACAGGGCATGGAGGCATACATTCCCTTCTCATATCCTTTGCCTAATGAAAAAAAAAAAAAAAAAAAAAAAAATTGGTTTAATCACTTCTGTTCTGATTCTGTTCACAACAAGAAGGCCTACAAAAGGTATTGGAGCCAACCCACCCCTGAATTCTCATCCTTTTTATGTTTCTGCCCGGAATCGTGCTAAGTCCGTTCTCTGACCTGCTAAAAATAATTTCATTCGTCCTAAATGCTCTCAACTCTTCAACTCAAATTATTTCCGACACCTCTAGCACCTTGCCAAAAACCTAACAACTTTACCCCAACATCCTTCCCTTCTCTTTTCCACTCTGATGGCTCTGTAGCTATTTCTTCTTCTTATAAGGCAGAACTCTTCGCTCAGACTTTCTCCTCCAATTCCAACTTAGAAGATTCCGGTGCTGTCCCTCCATCTCTTCCCACCTCTGACTTCTCATGGCTGACATGAAAATTTCTTCATCTGATGTATTTTCTGCCATCACTGGCCTCAATATTAACAAGGCATATGGGCCTGATGGGGTCCCTCCTGTTGTCCTCATGAACTGTGCTTTTGTGCTTACACCCTGCCTAGGTAAACTCTTTGTTTATCACCTTGCACCATTCCTTCCTGTTGAAAGTTTGCTCTCATTCAGCCCATCCCAAAGAAGGGTGACTATTCCCAGCCCTCTATCTAAATGCTCAATTGCTTTAACATCCTGTATTTCAAAAGTTTTTGGGTCCATTTTTAACAAAAAAATTTTTTAAGCATCTTTCCTATCACAAACTTCTTTCTGATCATCAGTATGGGTTCCACCAGGGACACTCCACTGGTGATCTTCTCACCTAGCTTTCAAACTCCTAATCCTCCTCCTCTCTGGACTTTGGCGAAAGCTTTGCCATTGCACTTGACATCTCAAAAGCTTTCGATCATATCTTAGACAGATCTTTAATTTCCAAATTACCCTCTTATGGTTTCTATCCTCCTTTCTGTGCCTTCATCTTTAGCGTCCTTTCTGGTCGTTCTATAGCTGCTGTTGTAGATGGCTACTGTTCTCCTAGAGCTACCAATAGGGGTGTTCCTCAGGGCTCTGTCCTATCACCAACTCTCTTCTTTTTATTCATCAATAACCTTCTAAGCAGTACATCTAACCATATCCACTCGTATGTTGATCACTCCACCCTTCACCTTTCCATTCACTTCCTGCAGCGTCCATCGCAGCAGTTGCTTCAATAAACAAGGGATTAGTCTATAGGACACCTAATGTCTAACTTGGCTCATATCTCTGATTGGGGTAAAAATAACCTTGTTGTTTTTAATGCATCAAAAATTCAGTTCTTTCATCTCTCAACCCAACAAAATCTTCAACAGGAGTACCCTCTAATTTTTCACAATATCCAGCTCAATCCTGCATCACCTTTAAACATCCTTGGGGCCTCATTCTCTCAGGATTTATCTTGGAAAGAACATATTACCTCTCTTGTAAAATCTGCTTCCAAGAGATTAGGTGTACTAAGCTGACTCTGTACCTTCTTTACCTCTGCACAGTTGCTGACTTTATACACAGATTTTATTCGTCCCTGTATAGAATACAACTCTCATGCGTGTTGAGGCTCCCCACACACAGCTCTTCTCTATAAGGTGGAGTCAAAGGCTTCTCATCTCATTAAGTTTCCTTCTCTTTCCGGCTCCCTTCAACCTCTGTCTCTTCGTCACACCGTTGCATCATTTTCTCTTTTCTATCGCTACTTCAATGGTTACTGCTCCTCTGAACGGTCTCCTTGCAATCCTCCACCTCTACGACAGGTATGTAGCACCTGTCCACCAACAAACTCTCATCCCTTTTCTGTCCAACTCTCTAATGTAAGAGTTAATTGTTACTCCCAGTCCTTCATTTATGTAACAGGTCAACTCTGAAACTGTCTCCCTCTCTGTATTTCTTACTTCCTATGATCTCCAGTCTTTCAAAAGAAGTGTGTCCAGGCATCTCGAAATGAACGAATCTTGAATTCGGCTCTCTTTTGTATTGTTTTCATTTTTTTTCTTGGATGGAACACTTTGTGGGCTCTTAGCCTTTGGTTCCTTCTTTCATGCATTAAAAAAAAAAAAAACTCATCCCTTTTCTCTCTAACTCTTTAATGCAAGAGTTATGTAACCACTACTCCCAGTCCTTCATGCATGCACCAGGTCAACTCTGGAACTGGCTCCCTCTGTCTGTTTTTCCTGCTGCCTACGATCTCCAGTCTTTCAAATGCAGTGTGTCCAAGCATCTCGATATGAATGGATCTTGAATCTTGCTCTCTGTTATTTGTGTTTTTTCTTGAAAGGAGTAATTTGCAGGCCCCTGGCCTTTGGTTCCTTGTTCCTTGCATAAAAATAAAATCATCATCATCATCATCATCATCATCATCATCATCACCACCACCGCCACCACCACCACCATCATCTAATCCCATGTTGCCCCATGAGGAGCATAGAAGCCCAGGGTTAGGCAAGATGGTCCTGACATTTAAGATGAAGGTGACCAGCCTCACTCATCCCTGAGTGGTATTACATGAGCAATAAATCCCAACCACTCTTTGGATATAAACATGCACTGGCTCAATCCGATTCGAGTGCCTTAATTACCCACTAAACCACCAGGTGCCATAAACTGGCTACTGTACAGCAGAAGCTTGATATAACAGAATAATAGAGCCAACCCCTTTTCCATTACATCAAATATTCCGTTTTATCAAGCTTCCATTAGAAAACCATAGATAGAATGGAATCTTCCAGTAGACTGCGATTTTTCTGATAATTTTTCCTCTCCCTCGTGACCTGAAGCATACACACAGATGCTACACACAGTTGGCATTAAATACCTTCTTATGCTACACATAGATGCTGCCTATGCTAGTCACAACCCATAATGATATACAAAGCAGTCAGAACCCACAATAATAATTCATTCATTCATTCATTATCCAATTCTATGTCGCCCCACTGAGGAGCGTAGGAGCCCGGGACTAGGCAAGTTGGTCCTGACATTTAAAATGAGAGTGACCAGCCTCACTCATCCCTGAATGGCATTACGTGAGCAATAAACCCCAACCACCCCTTGGATATAAAGCTTCACCGGCTCAATCCGACTGGAGCGCCGTAATTACCCACTAAACCACCAGGCGCAATAATAAATAAAGCAGTAAAAACATCACCTCAAAATGTGGGGGTTATACACTTGTCTGCAGAACTATGCCTGACACAGGTAGCCATACAGCACCCCCAAACTTGTGTCAGGCGTGATGGTTGGCTATTCACTGTCCAAGTCCCCCTCCATCAGCACTAGGGGAGGCACTGGGGTGATGGTGGGGCTGGGGATCATGGTGTGGGTGAGGATGTCACGGCCAGTGTCCCTTGGGCAGAGGTTGAGGGGAGAGAAACATCAGATTCTGTGGAGGGGAGGCTGCTGGTGGATGGCAAGGAAATTTCGGAAGTCCAGCTGTCCTTCTTTTCCTTGGGTGGACATGGCAGTGGTGGTTTGAAGAATTCCTGGATCTTGTTCTGCAGTGGCTCATACAGATCTTTGAATCTTCTATATTTTTGTTTACATCTCACTCAGGTGGGGGCAGAAGCTCTGCAGATCCTTGTAGTTGGAGTTGAGGATGTAGTCAAGCAGAGCTTGTACACAATATGAGGCATAGAAGGCTCTTTTTTTCAGATTTGTGAACTCTGTCACATCTTCCTCTGCTGTCACCTCGGCCACAATCTCATCCTTGGTCTGGGTGTGGAAGCCAGGGTCACCAGCATCAAGATCCAGCCACTCCTGGATCTCCTCCATCTCAACCTCAGCCTCTCCTGCTCGGTGGAAGGCTTGCCCGCACTCCTCTGCTGTTGAAGGTGGCAGCGTCATCCTCCACCCACTAAGTCACACCCCTCTGCCCGAACATGGCATTCCACCCATGCATGATGGTCCTGCTGGCTACAGCATCCCATGCTTTCTTGATGTCAATGACCGTATCATGCATGTTGTATTTTTTCTATGCCTCCACACTCCTCCTTCCCCTTGTATCCTCCTCTCCTGCCTCTGGCTCCAACTCCACCACCAGGATATCATCCAGCATTAGCCTCCTGTAATGCCTCTTGAAGGTGTTTAAGATACCCTGGACAATGGACTGTACGATGGAAGTGGTGTTGGAAGGGAGGAACATGGTACGAATCTGCCCATCATGCATCACCAGGATCTCCTCTGAGGGGTGAGCTGGGGCCTGATCAAGGAGGAGGAGAGCCCTCAGTTGCCCCGCTGCACATTATGCTCCCTCATCTGGTAGTTCTTTGCTGACTCGACAAACTTTGTGAAAAACCAAGACCTGGTTATGGTGCCAGTAAACCAGGCCTTGGCACTACTGTCGTAGTCGATGGGCAGATTGTCCATAATTGGCCGCATCGCATGCGATCTCTTTGCGGCCCACACCACCATAGGACAGTCTGTGGGTTGCGTCTGTGTTTGCAAACAGCAACACAGACACTCGAGACTTGTTTTGCTTGTGGCCTGGGACACTGGACTGGCTTCTTGCTGCACATGTGCTGTTTGGCAGTGCCTTCCAAAACAGCCCACTAACTTTTCATACACGATATCATGCCGCTTTGAAAAGTTAGAGATCCAACTATCACTCGCATGGATATCTTCTATTTCTAATTTTTCTGGAAACCTCAAAGCAGCATTCCTTATCTCAGACCCATGCACCGGCATACCCTGGGCTCTCTGCTGCTGATACCACTTAAACACAGTCTCCTCAAGTTTTTCATATTTAGGCTTCTTTAGAGACCACCTTTCCAAAAGTGATGAGTTTTTAGAAGGACTAGCACTCGCGTCTGGCACCACTTTCAATTTCTTAATTTCTTCCTTAGTATGCATATTTCATACACTTGGGTCTTCTTGACCCCATATTCGGTCACGAGCGACCCCACAGGTGTACCACGCTCTATTTTCTCGATTATTTCCAATTTCTGGGCCAGAGAAAGCCTCAACCTTTCTTTTTTCTCCTGCACTTTAGGCATGGCAAACAATTGCTTTGGTTATTTTTACAAGAAAATGCAAAAAAAAAGTTTGTAATGGCAAGGTAATCACACACACTCGGAGAGAAGATGTGAATGGTACAGCGGTTGCTGGTAGACTAAGGCTAGGCGAGTGACCTGGGACAGCAGCGTTTTTCCGTTCCGAGCACCCCACGCATCATAACTGACCAGAAAAGTTGCGGTAAATTGCGAACACCTAACGGAAAAAAATAGCTCCGCTTTTTCAAGCTGCCACTAAATCCCGCTTCTATTAAATCAAGCTTCTACTGTGTATGGTTACCACCCAGCATAGTAAATGGTTTCCTGGTGTAAAGGAAACCATTTGGCTAGTCGCTCAACGTAGAGATACCCGAAGACAGAAGGAAGGGGAAAAAATGAAGGAAGGAAAGACAGACGGGGAAGGAAGGAAAGTAGGAAGGAAGAGAAGAGAGGCAATCACCCGAGGGCAACACTACACTAGGGAGGAAATGGGCAACACTACACTAGGGAGGAAATAAAATAAAAAATAATAAAAAAAAGCTTTACTAAACACAAAACTAAGCTTTAATAAAAATAACAGGATGTGTAAAGACCAGCAATATAAATTCTTTGCACCAGGAAACAAATGTACTCGCAATCAATGACTATACGAATGTGAAAAATTCACTGCATCAGCACAAGATCCACCTCAGCTACATAACTTTATGTTCCACCACCCTCACTGCAAACAAACATAAAAAAAGTCAACATAACTAAGAATGCCTAAATCCCTCGACTCCACCCAATACTGCATTTCATGAACACACATCCAGTACACAAACACAGTGCCGCCATTACCATCCAAAATCTCCAACGAAAGAGTGTTCTTTGTGAACCCCCCATGCACATTTATCTCTATGAAACTACTGGTAGCTACCATTACCAGAGATGCATGAATGCACCTAGCCTGATTATGATGCAGTTAAAGTTTCCTGCATTACTATTAGATAACACAAAATACAACTCATAAGCAATCTACTATCCTTGCACTATCTTGCAGTACACCACAACAACATACTTACTCACCTTATGCACCTCACTATCGCAACATTGACAATCCTTCAACATAACCTCAACCTAATATCTCTGGAAGCACCCGGCTGAAGTGGACGTTTTCCTGCAGTTCATTGGGTTCACATCCAGATGAGCCTGTGAAAACAAAAACAATAACTTCACTCCCTGCCACACTCATTTTCAAACTTTATTTCTTATTCATACTTAACTTGCTCGCCAAAGCTTCACAACTTCCACTCATCTTCTCTAACAAAACTGAATCAATAGAAAAAGAGTATGGTACCTGTGCAAGCAATTTCCACATACTTCCCTCTCTTGCTATGGACACTTCCTTTCCTTGCTAAGGACACCCTCATCTGGGTGGGGTTTGAACCCACCTTGCCACTTCAGGTCTTTAAGATATGTAGCAGTCACACAATTATGAATTAATACCCCTGTACTTTTACTATAATTGCATTTTTGTACTGTATACTATATCGTCTGAATAACCATGAAGGGTGTCGAGAGGAATGCCTTCAAGTGGTGTCACTGATGTACAGTAACTGGGCAACAGCTATATGGTACCAACATTCCTATACCCAAATCAAAACTTGAAGTCTCCCCTATGTTGTATTTAATCACTTGGAGGAAGCATGAATAAACAAAAAATAATGGCTATGACACTGATGTGATAGGATTAACAGCATTCAGCAATTTCCCATTTACTCCTTGTGTCCAAAACACCTTTCATTGTCTCTGTGTTTACTCTGCCACTTTCCCCAAATGCAGAAAGACAAAAATCACATTTTCCTTATCTAAATACTTCTCTAGCTAGGTCTGGTGTACACATCCCCTTCCCTTCTTAAAATCCCCTTGTTCCTCACCTATCACTCCCTCAACTCTCCCTCACTCTGTTGATAAATATCCTACAGCATTGTAGAGTACTGTACAAGAAAAATTTTCCCACTACCATATGCTAAGAACACAAATGTATACCTCCTTCATATACATAAACTTCTTTTTCCTCTTGTACAAGGAAAGTATTATAAGGCATCTGACGTCTACCACTCGATCATTTGCCCAAACTAATCTCCACATTCTCTAGATCCACAGATCATATTACCTTAAGCACCCACAATTCTTCCACAAAATGTGAGTTAAAGATAACCCCTTCAATCCAATGCATATTTTATACTGTAGAGGGTATTATCTTACACAACCCAGATTATTTTATTTAGATTATGAGAGCACCTTACCAGTGATGAAATTAATAAAAGCTGTTTTCTAACCCCTACTGTTCACAAAATTTCACTCATGCCAAATAAATTGTCCAGAGGAAGATGTGAACGATCACCACTACAAAACAGTCATTCCAAAATGTCCCTCGTTCAGATGCTGCAAAAGGGTCTTGGTTGTTTCGGCCGTAAGTCATTTAGGACGTAACCTAGCCTAACCTAACTTCAGCAATGTCATCCTGATGAAGTTTGGTTATTTAGGCTGTCAGGGCAATTAGACTATTTGTCTGTCTGCAAGTCTGGACATTATAGCCTAAATGAGTTACCAGTACAGCCGAAATGACCAGGACCGCTGCATACTACAGTACTGTACTGTACTTTATGTCACTAAACATACAAGTCTTCAAGGTCATCACACCATGCTTTAACCCGTCACGTCCCGACCGATTTCCAACCTACGATACCACAAAATCCCGAGCATTTTTGGATTTTTTTTAAATTGGCTCAAACCTTCGCTTTTGGTGAGAAACATCGAAAATTCATAGAGAAATCGCGATCCTGTGCTTAAAAATGTTGATACAGGTGTCATGCAACCTTACGTTTTCCTTCTTTTTCAGAGTACCTGGCTAAAGAAAACGAACTATGGTGGGCTTAACTAATTCAAGCCACATTCAATCAGGTATTTATTTATGTATTTGGCACGAATTTATGTGTAGTAACAAATTATATTGGTTTTCACACATTTATATAGGCAACAGAAGCATTGTTCAGTCACCAAACACATCCACATATGGCACCTTCCTTTATGACATTACCACCTCATCACTTCTGTTTGCTTCTTGCTCTAGCTTCTTTATTTCTTACTTTCACTGTGAATTTTGTCATTGGAGAGACTGTGGGGCAACATACCTTTACTGGCCAGCTTACTGCTAACAGGTGAATTGCCCAGAGTGGGAGGGGAAGGGGGGAGGGGGGGTTAGGTGGAGCCAGGCAGTATCACTGCTTGACAGCAGGCAGAGGAAGGTCTCCCACATATGCCTACCAAAAATCACCCATGAAACTTGAAAATTGTGCAAATTATGACCCTTGCAATTGCACGGCGTACCCGTATGTCGATGGGTGTAGCTGTGACAAAACATTGCGACATACCCATACGTTGATGGGATTCCTCGGGTTAATCTGACAGTTTTACTTCTGACCTATTATAATGGTTAAGAACTGCTTAATACCATAATATAAGGTAGCTTAGCTACATCTCAGTATACTATTAAAAGAAAAAAGAAAAAAAAAGTTCAAGTAGCAGAATGTATGGTAAACAATTTTAGAATCCAAGCAAAACCTGTTTCTGATAATAATCTATGGTTATTTAGGTATTTTAATTAAAGTTCGCATGATAACATAACGTTGTTTAACCCAAAAAATTTCCATAAGTTTTGGTAGTTAAAAAAAAAATAAATAAATAAATAAATAAATCTTGTTTTGATGACACAGTGCACCATTAAAACCTGTTAAAAGCAGCACTACTACAGTACAGGTATTAATGTCAGAGCAGTGTGTAACAGTCACTAATGTTATTGTAACAACAATACAGTAAACACCACTGGTCATAATTATATACAATACAAAATCTGTCAGTTTTCAATGTACAGTAGTACTCCATCAATGTTATGAAAAATAAAAATATAAAACACACTGACAATGTTCTATAAATAACACACAATGGAATATTAATTAAAAAAATAATATCTGAAGGAAAAGCAAACATAAACACCCTATTTCCTCATGCTTACATTTAACAGCAAGCAAGTAAACAATGAAACAAATGTTAAGACTTCTTTACTCCCACCACAGTTCCTCACCAACACTAAAAGAAGTACCAGTAATTATATACAGTACTCTAGATATAATACAGTTGCTACTGAAAAATACTTAACCCTGCACTCTGAGGACGCCTTGTTTTGGTTGTTTCTTGGTACTCGTACAGTATTAACATCTATCTAACTATTGCCAGACACGTTAATCCTGTTAGGGGTGGTCACAAACAAACCGCCTCCATGTCGCCCTGTCCCCCGCCATTTCACTACCCCGCTCCCAGCTCACACACCCCTCTCTCATATACCTCTCCACTCCATCCCTCCATCTCATCCTTGGCCTCCCCCTCCCTCTCCCCCCCTCTGCCTCACTCACACACACTCTTCTCATCAGTCTCTCACTCTCCATCCTTTCCACATGGCCAATCCACCTTAATGTGTTTCTCCTAACACTTCCTATCATATCCACATCCACACCACAACACTCCTTCACTGCCTCATTTGTCAGTCTATCTCTCCATGTGACTCCACATATATAACTCATTTCCACTGCTCTCACTCCTGATTTCTGTCCCTCCAACGCAAGCTTCACTTCCATACGCTAGAGTTGGTATCACAATACTGTCATGTAGTAACTTTTTCACTTCCATGCTCACTTCCCTGTTTTTTATCACTGCTTTCAAGGAACCAGCAACCTTTCTTCCCTGTTGTACACTTTCAATCAATTCGCCCTCTAAACTTCCATCCTTACTCATCACACTACCCAAGTACTTAACCGCGGGCCGTCACTTTCGTACCGCTTGGTGGCGATGGCTCGAGCCGTGGGCCATCAGTTGGGTGCCTCTGTTTTCTTAAGTAGCCAGGGCTTTTCAGATATAAATATATATGAAAAACTGTAGGAGAATCCTGAGTGCTATTGCCAGTTTTGGCCAATATTTTTTAAAAATAAGTCAGAGCGTGAATTACCACCAGCTGGAAGTGCCAGGACTGCCTCACACAACCCCGCGGTTTAGAGGTTAAACACACTCACATTTTCCATTTCCTCCTCATCCAACCTCACTGTACATTCACTGACTTCACTTCTCTCGAACGCCATAACTTTACCCTTCCCTACATTCACCTTTAGATTCCGTTTCTTACACACTCTCCAAAACTCATCCACCAAACCTTGCAGATTCCCTTTGTCTTCACTTAACACAGTATCATCTGCAAACAATAGCACAGGGAGTTAAACACTGCCCTCTCTCACTAGGGCCGCTCCAACATCTGCTGCCTTACCTTGTACCTCTTTTATAACCCCATCCATATACAGACTGAACAGCCATGGAGACATGACACATCCTTGCTTCAATCCAACCTTCAAATAGAAAAATTCACCCAGTTCACTATCCACATGAACTGCAGCCTTAGCACCCTCATATATACTCTTCACAGGCTTCAACATTTTATTGAGTTCTGGGGAGATCTCTTAATATGATGGTGTTAAATACAGGGTATACCTAACTCCTCTAAATTGGAAAGTCTCACCTGTGTTGAGTTAATCCTCTGGCTATTGGGGGGGGAGGAAAAACAAAAAAGTCAAATGGACGAATACCAACAAGAGATAGCAACAACTTACACAATTTATTTTCAAACAGGTTGGCAATTGTTTTGTCTTCCTCCTTTTGCTTTGCCTCTTCAGTTTCTGTACCATTAAAAACTTAGCAATTCATTAAACCATAAATTGTCATGCTGAGTAAATATATGTTTCAACAAACTTAACTTATACCATGTAACTAAAGTACAAGTACCACATCATTTTAACTACATGAGCACGCCTCTTTTTCTTTCTTTTTTTATACTGAGAAAATTACATCATTTTTCTGCTGACAGTGTAATAAAGTCCTGGTCATTTGTTGAAGTGTATGAGTTAAAGAAAGAAAACAATGCCAGATACTTTGTTTCATACCACATACATCACTAAACTAGCTGCAAATAATGTAAACAAGCCCATGATCTTCCATTCAGTTACTTCCTGGCTGCCTGCCAACACATCCCACCTGGTCACTCATTCCACAACCATCAACTGCCACACTGAAATCTCAAAATTCACATTAACGACCCGCTACAACGTTTTTAGTCAGGAATTATGAACAATGTTTATGTAGTCAGGAACGAACTTTCCTCTACGTCCCGTTATTGGGTGGTCCTTCACTTGCGTTTGGCTGTAATTTCACTTCACTGTGAGTACTTACCCGCCCTCCCGCTGCCTTTCACCCCCGCTGTAATCTCCTGCAACATGTAGAAGTCAAAGTACCTCCAGCCGCTCACAGAAGTAGCCAATATAACCTTGGCATTCCTAAACTGGCCTCAAGCAAACTCGGTGGTGGCGATTCCTCTGAACTCTAGTGCCAGCGCCACCTACAAAATTTCTCCCCTGCTCACCCCCTTGGAATGGCGGTGGGGCGATTTCTAAATGTGGCGTTCTATGCATGGGGCGCGCCCTTCCTTCGGCGTCACATTGGGTTTCTCAAGGTTAATAATTAGGAAGTAGGTCACTTAAGAGAACGTAGACAATCCTTCTGCGCGTTCACTCGGCGCGTCCCTGGCTTTTGTTATGGTTAAGAGTTGCGATTGTGAACAACGAAATTACTATTTTTCGCAAATAACCTTTTTTGCATATTTTGCAATTTAAAACATTCTTATAAGTCACACTTACGACACATATAAATTTTTATGCACATAAATAACTGCATGAATAAAAACGGGAACATGTATTATCAAGAATCGCGCAGTTGTTGAGGGAATTTTGGACTGCCTTTTTTAGTTTCTACGAGAAGTTAATGTTTTGCTTAAAATTTCAAGGAAAAGTAGTGAAGAACTATATAATAAACGCTCAGCATTATAATATCAGTAACCGAAGGATTTTATACATTGGCGTTAGATAATCAACGTCACCTAAGTAACGTTATCATAATAAAGTCCTCTATGGGAATAATTACTCTTCTTGCTGGATTATACAACCTGTAGTCACGAAATGGGTTCCTTGTATAAAACACAGGCATCCAAGCAATCTTCCTGAACTGTAATTTTACTGTAAACAGACTGCAAGATTTTTACTTCACTGTGCGTACACCCTTGTACGGAGAGAAGGAACTGCGTGACATTAATGTATTCATACAAATACTCTTCTTGCACAAGTTAAAAAAAAGATTGAGGTATGCATGATTGATTCTATCAACCACTTCACTTAGATGATAAACCACTCCATTTACAACATAAACGTTTCAAATCACATAAAAATACAATACCTTATTTGTTTGTTTGTTTTTAAAATTTATTTTTGTTACCAAAAATGTTATGCTACGTGTTCAGAGGTCAACTTCTTGTCCTCTGCACACGAGCGACTGATCTGGGGTTCGCTTCGAGACTGGGTCTAGGGCATGCAAATAGAGAAACAGGGCATAAAAACTCGGGTCAACCAACCTTACACGTGTATTGCCTTAGAATCAACAAAGTACTGAACACAATATTAACACAATTCACTGTACATGTAAAAGGCACAATAAGACAGGAGGACTCTGGTTTGGGCTGCTGGGGACTTGGGCTTCTCACAGGTGTCGTCCAGGTGTGGGAGGGGTCTCGTCAGGTGTGCCCTTCCGCAGGAGGCACGGGACCGCTGCCAGGGGCCAGGTCGTCCAGAGTGGGCTGCTGGGCGGCGTGGAGGGAGGTCCTTCCCTATTGGGACCTCAGTGGGATGGTCCGCCCTCTGGACTGGGGCTGAACAGAGCGAGCAGGTGCGCTTGTTTGCGCCCTCTCCTGGGGGAGGACTGCTTGCCGATGGGGCTGGGGAGGTCACGCCCCGAAGTCGTGGGGGCACCCTTGGGTGACTGAGGGCTGTGGTCTCGCTCGGTCAAGCCGCCGTCAGGGGCTGCCTGCGGCGTCCCTTCCTTCGGGAGGCCGATAGTGAGGGGCGTCATCGGGGTGCTTGCTGCAGGGCACAGATCCCCAGACTCACCACGGGGCCTCGCCAGATCTCTTCCAGTTGCAACTCTGCTGGGGAGTTGCCTCTGTGGGGAGAGAGAGAGAGAGAAGTGTGTCCCACTCAGCCTCTGGATGGGTGAGGTAAGCAAGGGACGTCCTCTGTAAGGGGTGTCACAGGGGTAGCAGACGAGGGGCGTACGGTAGCTGATCCCTCCCCAGTGTGGATGGTGGCTGTTGTCGCGGTTCCACTAACCCCTGGGAGAGCAGGTGAAGGGCGTACAGTGGCCAACACGGTGGCAGTCACTGCAGTTCTGCTCTTCTCCGGGGTCACAGCCGGGAGACGTATGGTGGCCGATCTCTCCCCAGTGCAGACGGTGCCCATCACCACAGTACTGTTTCCAGTGGAGGCGGTAGGTGAAGGGCGTAATGTAGCTGACCCTTCCCCAGCATGGATGGTAGCCGTCGCCACGGTCCTGCGGGGGATAGTAGCTGAGAAGTGTATGGTGGCCGACTTCTCTCCAATGCGGATGGTGGCTATCCTCGCGGTGCTACCTGGGACTGTATGAATACAAGTCCCACCCCGATCCTGGTGGTTTTTTTTTTTTTTTTTTTTTTTTTGCTGGCCCGGCAGGAGGGTTGTCTGCCGGGGCGGCGTTCTTCTGTCTGGCTCCAATGAGGGGAAGAGGGGTGCAAGGTAGTGGAGGACATAGGCCCATCTGGACTGGGCCCTTCACACATCCTATGCACCTCCTTGTGGTTTCCTCTGGGGTGGGTGTTGCGACACCCTGTCCATGGTTCCTCCATGGGGTGGGTGTTGCGCCACCCCTTCTGTGATCTCCCGTTGGGGTGGGTATTTCACCACCGTCGTGGAGGAAAAAGTCACATCCCCGTGGCTAGAGATGGTAGGTGTCCAAGGTGATGGTTCGGTAGGTCAGCGTGAGGTGGCGGAGGAGGGTGGTCCAGCGGTGGGTAGACAGGTTTGGTTCCTGGTGCAGTGTATAGGTGATGTGGTGGGTGGAGGTCTGTGGTGTCTTCAGGAGGAGGCAGAGGAGGTGAGGTGTCCCTCAGATATGCTGGTGTTTCCCCTGGGCAGGGGTCCAGGTCACTCGTCATATCTTCATTTCTTGTGGTGGTGCCAATGTCTCCTGGCTGAATGCTGGCGATGGGTGGGGAGACCTGGGTTTTATGGGATTGCCAATGGCAGGTGAAAATCCTCTCCCTGGTGGGTTGGGTCACTGGAAATTTCCATTGTGCCTGGTGTATCCTTAGTGTTATGGGGGATGTGTTGGGTGTGGGGGGAATGGTTTTGGTGATGTTGGGGATGTGGTTGAGGGTGTGACTGCGTACCTAGCTGGTGGGCGGGATAGGCGGCCGGATCTGGTTGTGGTGGTGGTGAGGAGAGGTGTGGATGGTGAGGAGCTGGGGCCACGTGGTGCGGTGGCCGAGCGTGGGTGGGTGGTTGATTGTTTGGGTGGTGGAGTTCGGGTGTTAGGGGGTGTTGTGGCGGTGGTGGGGGATGAGGAGCTGTGTGTGGTCTGGTGCAGGTCGTGGTTGTGGAGCGAGGGGTGTGTGGGGAAGGAAACTGTGTGGGTGTAGGGGTGGCGGTGGGTGGTGTGTAGCGTCGGTGACATGGTGGGGTGGCCGGGGAATCTCCTGGTTGGGTGGCTGGGCCTTTGTGTCCTGCGGTGGTGGCGTGGTGGCAGGAGGTGAGGTGTCAGGTGAGGTTGCCGGGTGTGCGTTGGGGGCCCTTGGGGATGGTGTGGAGAGGGTGGGGGTGGGGTGGGGGAGGTGGCTGTGGAAGGGGGAGTGGGTGAGGGTGAGGAGGAGGAGGGCATGATACAGCAGTCATATGAGTCAGATGTGTGATCTGGGGTGGCGGGTGGTGGTGGAGTGATGTGGTGGGTGGGGGGGTGAGTGCGACGTGGTTGGGAGGTGTCAGGTGAGGGGGCGGAATAGTTGCATGTAGCGGTTACGGTAGGTGCGCTGAGTGTTATGATACTGGACGGTAACTTGGTAGGGGTTGGGGACGTTGATAATGGTGTAAGGTCCTACGAACCATGGTGAGATCTTGTTTGGAATCAGTAATTGTAGTACTACCACCGAGTCTCTTGGCTTGTAGGGGTTGGATGGGGTGATGTCGGGTTGTAGGTCCTGGTGCTGTTGGCTGTTGAGGCGTGGAGGGGGGCTGGAGGTGGTGTCGTAGTGGTAGTAGGAGGGGGGGGGTCTCTTCAAATACCCGTTCGTGGGGGATGATGTTGTCTTCTTGGGGGCAGGTGTTCATCCCCCACTGTACAATTTTTACGTGCACCGACCAGTCTCTGCATTCGAGCCCACACCTGGTTGAGAAGGGTGCGGTGGCTTCTCTTGTATTTTCCGTTCCCTTGGGGCCAGTAGGGAGAGGAGTGGGAGATTTGGTAGCTGAAGATGGTGGCGAGTTCTTTCCAAATCTTGCTGGTAAATTCCAGGGCGTTGTCTGAGTGAAGGGCTTGGAGATTCCCAAGGCAGGGAAGATGTGGTGAATAAGTGCATTGGCCACGGCCACGGCATGGGGTTCTTTGGATGGGCAAGCGATGAGAAATTTCGAGTAATGATGTACTCATAGCCGGCTTTAGGTGGTAGGGGGCCGATTGGGTCCACGGACAACAGTTGCCATGGTTTGTGGGCCATGATGTTCCCCAACGGGCCAAGTGTTCGGGTGATGTCCTTGCTTAGCGCGCAGGCCCGGCAGGCCTGGTTAACTTATTTGAACAGGTTGGAGGGGCCTGGTGTCCAGTAAATATCGTTAAATACCTGCGGTAGCTTCTTGGTGCCGAGATGAATGCAGTTGTCTGAGTGTAGGTGGGTCATTGTGTCGAGAGCGGTGTCAGGGTCGAGCACTATGTGTCCAGACTGGGTGAACAAGTGATCGTCATGCCAGTGGAGCTTAGAGAATACCTGGGACGGTATCCAGTGGGGGCGATCTTTGTTCTGCCACTTGGTGTAGGAAGCAATAAGCTGCGGCCTGGGATAATGGCCAACCATTCTTCTCTTCATCCACATGACATTTTCAGGTATCTCAAGGTCCTCCGCGCCCCAGTAGACAGGAACACCATAAATGATAATCCTGGAATGGGAGCGATTATCACAGCTTCCAAGACAACGCCCTGAAATCAATCACTGGTCAGGCAATCTACTACAGGGCCACCATTCACAGTTACGTATGGATGTGTCTTACCTTCTTTGAACAGTACCTCAAAATCAGAAAACTGTTTTGCCACTGAAATGGCCAACTTTGCATTTTTTTTTTTTTTTTTGAGAGGGACAGCTCACAATCCGAGGGAAAATTCAGCTTCGCTCTGGCATCACGTCGTTCCTCCGGGACACCAAAGCCCATGTTACGTTCAGGTGCTGGCACATCGCCGTCCTTCTCTGTGTGTTGTCGTTTCTTGACACTACGACTTGTGTCACTTGTGTCACACGGTGCTGCTCACTCTGTAGCCGCGGCACCACCTTCCTTGTTCGTGTCTCGTGCTTGAGATACTGCTACTTTTTGCCCCTACCCCTCATTCTCCGAGGACGGGAGACTATCATGGGCATCAGTCTGGGCCATGTTGCACTATGTATGGTCTGAACTCTGAAGAGCAAGGCTACGGCGACTGCCGTGACGGCTGCGGAAGGCCATGTCGGCACACACCCGCGCTCTATGGCCACTCGGCAGTTAGTTACTTATTAATTCATGGTGGTTTTCGCACTCACACTGATTTCGTTCCTTTCAGAATAAAGCAACAAGCGACGACATTGTAAAAGCCGTCATGTCGGATGCGTTTAGAACCAGCATATCGTTGTCATGGTAACGTGACATCATCACTTTGGCTTCTCGGTGGCCTCGACTGAACCCATAGCTCTTTAACATTGAGGGGCTTTCTCATGGGTGGGTACCGCCGCATAGCTTTTGTGCCCGCCGCCAGGGGCCCAGCGCGGCGCTGATATATTGGCAGCCATGTTTATGCGCCACGTCCTAGCGCCTGCGTCTTTTGAATTGAATTGAAATATCGTAAAAGGTACAGTGTGCTAATACAACAAAAGAAGGTGGTGGGTCTTTTGAAATCAGCCGATGAATCTGGAGAATGTAGTGCTATGGTTCCGAATGCGGTGTTTCAATATGGCGACCAAAGTCACACGCTTGCTGCGGAGATAGGCCTTCCAGTTTATAGAGCTCAACCCATGCTGTCTGCAACTCGTCGCTGGAACTAAAGTGTAGTGTGTTGTAATAAAAAAAAATCTGTACTTGGCTCCAGAGAACTTGCAGTTGGAATGAAGTTTTTCCCAAGAAACGAGGCACTAGTGTTAGGCCGTCTGTAGTTTTCCTTTAGTTTGAGAACGTGAGAAATATTGACATTTATTTTGGTACATTCGGCTTGGGATGCGCGTAGACTTCTTACAACCACCAAAAGATTAAAGCAGCTACCAGTACAGTCTCCAAAAACTCACTTTTCAAAACGTAAGAAATAGTAAGTACACTTAATACATTTTTTTTTTAAATTAAGGGGGGAGGGCTTAAGAGTAGTCTCACCTACCATTATGTCACTTGAGGGTTAGGCTGTTTGATCTGTTAGATGTTATATGTGGAATTTGGTCAGTGCAGTCAGGTCTGACTTTGTACAGTAGTGTTCAGTGAAGATGAACAGCTCTTACTGTGTGTGCAATTAACCCCTTACGGGATTATGGCGTCTGGCGATAGATAGATAGATAGATAGTTTTTTATTACAATTGTGCTGGCAGTAATTTTCAGCAAAATTGCCATGATGCTGGGTGTTGGTCTTTCTTGGTTAGGAAGCAGTCCTACAGTAGGTGGTTAAAGTAGGTCTGGGGGGGCAAACCCCTTGTTGGGTTAGGTTAGGATGATAGCACCAGTGGCGCAAGTTAATATATTACTTTTCAGTCAACAGAAGCCATGAGTCTTGCTGCCAAGGGTGCTGCAGAGGGACCCGGATTTATTGGTATCCGGTTCTGCCAGGAATGTAACAACATGCTATATCCCAAGGAAGACAAGGTGCGTCATAGCTGATATCACCCAATTGCTATAGTGTGATTTGTTGGCTGCAGTGACTTTTGGGTAAAAGCATAAGGTGATCTTATTTTTCTGAAATACTGTATTCTGTACTGAAAATGCTTCTCCGAGAATGGCATACTTTTGTAATTTCACAACAGTGATATACTGGTATGATTTCCTATGAAAAACAATTTCCTTGTTTATTTTTTTTTTACTTGAGAACATTCTGCTCTGCATTGTAACATCTAATTTTGTACAGTTGGTGGTGACCATCATCCACTCACTTGATGTAGTGCTGCCTACTTCTTCCTTAGCCTTTATCATCCTTTTTCTGTGCTTGCCCTCCTCTCTTCCTATTTCTACCATCTTTCCTGTCACTTATTGCTTTTCTTTCCTTTACAGGTGGCTTTACATTGAGTGACAAGCTAAATGGTTTCCTGTAAGCCAAGAAACCATTTACAGCACTGGGTGGTAACCATAAAACCAAACCATACGTGCTCCCTACACGTCAACAAGTGGGTTGGTGGAGGGTTAGTGCCCCTTCCTATAAAACAAATAACTCGTAAGTCAAATGGCCACCCCTTACGGGATTATGGCAATAGATAGATAGATAGAATCTGCTCGGTAGTTTAGCAGTGAAGAATTCTGTAATGCTCCCCCCACCCTCCCTGGACAGACAGACACACACATACACTGGTTTAAATCCAGAGGGTGACAGGCATATCAAATAAGCTTTAAACTGGTATTTATGGTGCACTGTTATCTTGTATATGACATATTATGCTTCCAGTATCAGTACTCAAGCCATATTTTTTTAATCTGATCTTTTTGGAAAACATATTTCCCAGTACAGTAAGACCTCACTGTATGGACTAATTGGGGCCCAAGCCATCCGAAAAATGCGAAATTCCGATAAAAGCGACATCCGGACTTACCCCTGCTAATCCGGACTTTTTCCGATATATCAGACATTAGTCCGCATTGCATCAGTGGTTTTCACCACCATTGCAGTATTGTACTGTGTTATACCTTCACTACATTAATCAACGGGTATAATAATACTGTACTGTGCACTGAAAAACATGTCTTTTATTTGTCTTATTGTGGTGAGCATAGCCGAAGTGGTCAGGCAGTCCGGACTGCTTCTGGCTTTATCGGACTTTTTCCGATATATAGGAGTTTAGTCCAGTAGCTCCTCGAGTCCGATAAAAGCGAATTCCGGTCTATTGAAGTCTGTTATATCGAGGTGTCACTGTAATTGAGTCTGCATTGCTCGGAAATGTTTGGCTATGTACAGTTTCCATATTGCAGTATTACCTTTTGTCAAGATGCCTCATGATCCCTTTGTAGAGAACTTGGCAGAAAATGGTTGTTTTAACAAGTTAGAATTCAGGAGATGAATGCTGATTATTCTATCATATAATATGTTGCCAGGGATTTAGGTCTAGCCTCTTATGGCATAGCTAAATGTTTCTGTTTATGGTAGCCTATCTCCAGACCCCACAGTCCTGGAGGGAGTGAGATGGGACTGGTTAACTTTTTTTTTTTTTCCCTCCATATTATTCTTAATAATCTTTGTTGAATATGTGAATGATTGGCCCATATTGCCTGGAATGCTGTTGATAGCACTTCCACTTTCATACTTTTGCCCTTCCTTGATTCTGGATCCTACAAGACCCCAAATTCAGGTGGAAAAAAAGGAAGGGGCCTCCCCTGCAGGGATTAGATATCTAGGTACATAAAGAGAACATTGAGAGTTGGGGGGGGTGAACATGATTTCCTTCTACTCACAGTGTCCATACCTTTACATTCCATTATGGTCTGTGTGTAATAACTGAAATGAAACTGAATAAATTAATGACTGTTCTGGCCGAGATTAGATCTCAGGCCCTCACGGTTGAATTGCGTGCACGTTACCACTGAGCCAAAGAGAGGATCCCCCACTTTGCCTTTGGGCAATGTGGGCTTTTATACACCCCCTCTACATGTGGTTACTGGATTGGATAGGAAAGTTGCTCGTTTTGATTTAAGTTCTGGTTTACATTGGTCATCAATACTCACCCATTTAAATTAATATATTTACCGTAGTTATTACCGTATATTGTGGTTTTTTAACTGTTGTATGTGAAAAACAGTTCCCCCTGTGTGTGTAAAGTACAGTATCTGAAGTATGATTGGGTTATATTAGCTGCATTTACCTTAAACTTTTGGTCTTCTTAAGATAATTAATCCACTGGTATATTTGGGGACTGGGTGACTCAGTGGTAGGGCATCTGACTCGTGACCGAGGGGTCGTGAGTTCAAGCCACACCCGGTAGCTGCCATTCCAGGAGGAGTAGCGCCCTCCTGTCACCTAGGAGGGCTATATGATCTAAGGTCTATCTCGGGGGAACATTTCCCTTTCCCTTTCCACTGGTATACAATGTTTATCTATTTTATTCTGGCTTCTGCTAAACATTTTTACTTATATTAGGAGACACCTCTTTTACACAAGGGATCATGAAGTACAAGTTGACCAGAATACAGTATGAATCCTTATTTCTACTTGGAAAATGCCGTTGATAAACTAGGATCATGCTAAGGTGCACTGTCTTGCTGAGTACTAGGGGTAGGCCACAATGTCAGTTTATGTCATTCAGCAGTGTTTTGATGGCACTGATGTTAATTTTTTTATGGAAAGGAATATGATATTTAAGGTGGCAAATCAGGTGAAGAGGGAGAATCAGGATATTAAAGGTGAGCAGTGTGTGAAGAATGATGAAGGAAGGGTAGTGGTGAACAGTGCGGATATTAAAGACGCATGGAGAGAGCATTATAGCCGGTTGTTGATTGAGGAGTTTGACTTGGACACGGAAGGTTTGGAGCCAGCAGATCCAGTGTTTGGCCTCTGGCCTATGATTGACGCTGCTACTGTGAGTGAGGCAATAGGCAGGATGCTGGTGGGGAAGGCAGCACATGTGTCTGGGTTGACTGCTGAAATGTTGAAGGCTTCAGGATATATAGGAGTGAGGTTAATTACTGACCTGATAAATATGGTAATATATGAGTGTGTTGCCCTAGATGATTGACTGAAGAGCGTAATTGTAAATGTGTACAAGGGGAAGGGTGATGCCCTGGAAAGAGGAAATTATAGAGGTATAAAGCTTTTAGATCAGATAATGAAGGTAAAGGAGAGAGTTCATGAAGATATGATTAGAGAAAGAGTGAATATTGATGAGATGCAGTTTAAGGAAAGAAAAGAGAACGGTACTTTGTTTTTGTTGATTTGGAGAAGGCCTTTGACAGAGTCTCAAGAGAGGTAGTGAAGTGGGCAATGAGAAAGCTTGGGATTGAGGAGTGGCTGGTTAGGGTGGTTATGGCCATGTATGTCGGTGCTCGCACCCAGGTGAGAGTGAATGGAGGTTTGAATGATGAGTTTCCGTGAATGTTGGTGTGCATCAGGGGACACTTTTGAGTCCCTTGTTGTTTATCGTGGTACAGTACTCGAAGCCCTCTCACGTGACTTCAGAAATGGTCTCCCGTGGGAGATTTTGTATGCTGATGATTTGGTGTTGATTGCTGAGAATGAAAGGGAGGCAGAGGAAAGATTTAGGAAATGGAGAGATGGTATGGGGCATAGGGGCTTAAAGAGTAAATGCAGATAAAACAAAAGTGATGATATCTAGGGTTGGTGGCAGTACTGCCAAAGAAGAAGGAGAGTGGCCATGTGCAATCTGCCACAAGGGTGTGGAAAGTAATTCCATCTTGTGCAGTGTTTGTGATAAGTGGGTGCACGAGAGATGTAGTGGTATTAAAGGTAGACTGCGAGATAAAGTTGATTTCATGTGTGTGGTGTATCAGGGAGAGCAGGTGTAGATAGTCAGGTGTGAAAGGACTCGACTTGCTGGTGAGTCTCTTGAGTGTGTGGAAGAGTTTTTTATTTGGAAGACATGGTATATGCTGGAGGTGGGGCTGGAGCTAGCTCTGTGGCTAGGGTGAGGAGTGGTTGCAAGAAGTTCAGGGAGCTGTTGCCTCTCCTGACATTGAAAGGGCTCTCCCTGCATGCTGAGGGATCTTTGTATACAGCATGTGTTAGGAGTGTAATGCTGTATGGTAGTGAGACATGGGCAGTAAAGGAAGAGGATATTCACAGGCTGCTCAGACATACAGAAATGGCAATGATTAGGTGGATGTGCAGTGCATCCCTGAGTGCAAGGCCTTGGGGGACTAGGTTTACAATGGAAGATTTGAGAGGTAGGATAGGACTGGAGTGTATTGGTGTTGTAATGAGAAGGAGATTGAGGTGGTTTGGGCATGTAGAGAGGATGGAGGATGATAATTGGATGCAGAAAGTGAGAAGCGTTAATATTAGGGGTGAGATTGCAAGGGGTGGACCAAAAAAGACCTTGGACGAAGTCATTGAGTGTGACCTCAGGGATAAGGAACTAAATAGGGAAGCTGCTAGAGATTGAGCAGCAAGGAGAACCATCATTAGGTGACAAAGGCTGATGCATGCAAGCATGTTGGAGCCTTCAAAAACAAAACAAAACAAACTTACACTTGAGGGGAGTAATAGACTGAAATTCATTCATGGCTGATTCACGAGATGTACTGACTGTTTGAGTGGTTTAGAGTCTAGAGTAGGTCTGTGTCAACATCTCCCAGACCTCCATTCCCTTCCCAAATTTTCCACAGGTCACGCTGCATTGACGCCAGCATCCACACTATGGTAAAATGTCGTTCGACACCCGCGGCCACGGAAGGGTCAAGTTTCAGGATTAACCCCTTAACCGCGGGTTGTCACTTTCGTGATGGTTGGGAGCAATGGATAATACCGCGGGGTGTCACTTCTGTGACTCTGTTTTTTTTTTTATTTGCCCGGGCTTTCAGGTGGTGACTTGTATCATCTATCAGCACTGCCAGTGTCCAACAATAGTCAGAGCTGCTAATGTCATCATTACTCCCATCCATTGTTGACAATTTAGCCATTTTCCCCTATTCTAGACTCCCCTCCCTACCTCCCCTCCATTACCCTCTCGCGTCGTCTGCTCAGCCGCTCTGCGCTAAGTAAATCTTCCCCGGATTTTTCCACTGTTTTCATCCATTGAAATGAGCCCTATGCCCTATTCTTATACAAAATAATATATATATATATATAAAATAAGGTAATTGATAGTGCCATACACCTGGAATTGGCTGATTATTACTTGGTAACATCCAACCTGCACTTGTTCTCTAATTTCCCCTGCTTTTTTTCCTGTGAAATATGCCGTATGAGCTACTCTTGTAATATAAATGTATATAAGAATGGAAGGGGGAAGCCTGAGTGATATTTATATTCACCTGGAACTACCTAATTTATTATGTATTGTCTAGATTTCCTACGTCTTATTTCTTAGCATATGCATTAGCAGCTGACATTTTCAAATCTTGGCTACCGAGATACGTATTGTACAGTCAGTTCGCTCTCGTCCTTCGTGGTGAAATCATGCCCCTCCATTTCTGCCGCTTTTGCGCCCATTATAAAAGGCCCTGTGACCTCTACCCCTACTAAACATCGTGTGGGAAGCATTAAAGGACTGTATATATATATAAGTGTAATCAAGTACTAGAAATAATACAGTGTGAGTATGTATATGAGTAAGAAATGACAGAATACCAGCAGCGAATTACCACGAGTGGGAGGCTCGTATGCGCTCGTATTTTACATTGCTTTCACAGTGTTTTTTTTTGTAGTATGGATTCCAAACTACTTGGAAATCATTGAATAGTGTTTCTAGTGTTAATATCTGGTATTGGTATTCATATTACGGGAAGTCGGGAAGTGTAAAGAGGAGACTTAGTTACCCAACTTCAGAAGTCTCCACAAGTCCTACGGTAGTCGACGAGTGGTAAAAATACATCCCAGGAGAAAGCTGAAGGTATGTGCCATATGCATATTTCATTATAATATTCTAGGACTAATAACCGATTTTTGGCAAATATTTTTAAAAAGTCAGTCGGAGCGCAAATATCCCCGCGGGATGGGCCCGGCACACCTCCGACAACCCTGCGGTTTAAGGGTTAAGTAACACAAAGATGAAGAAAATCAGTTAGATACAGTGAGGCTAGGGTGGTTCAGAATAGTATTTGTTGCTTATAATTAGTATAAATGAATATTGTTTACAGGAGAATAAGATCCTGCTCTATGCCTGCCGAAACTGTGATTACAAGATGCCCACAGAAAACAACTGCATTTATGTCAACAAACTCATGCATGAGATTGATGAACTACGACACATTAACCCTGAAGTTATACAGGTAGGTATTGAAGCCTTTGTGTTAGTAAGAAGCAAGTACATAAATGCGCCATTACTATAGTGAAATGAATATATTGTCTGAAATCATGTTCCTATACTGTAGTAAGTTATCCTTGATAGCTGCAACATGAAAAGTTCTATTTGTGTACCCAGTTTTATCTGTATAGCTTTTATATCATCCCACCTTTCAGTGTTGGGTATACTGTATTTCTCAGTTTTATTCTTTTGCTTATTGTATGGGTTATCTCACCACCTGTCCACTCATCTTTTGCATATTAATTTTGTTGCTCTGTTCTCTATGCATTGTTTTTGTTAATACAGTACCTCTGCTTACAACTGTGCTGCCTGCAAGCCTGCCCAGTGAAATAAGGCATGCAATTCTTTGAACCCCCCCAAATCTTGGCTTCACCTCACAGGCCTAACCATAAAAGTGGGAGAACTATCAACAGTGTGGGCCACACATCATTCAGTGGGCCACACAATCATTCAAGCTCCCAGAATTCTGAATTTGCCTCAAGGCTAACCACACATATAATTTGTCTATCAAATTTAAAAGGGGATCCCAAACACATTTTCACTGTTTTTACACCCAAACTACTTTCAGCTAACTTGATGCCCTGTCTGTTCCATAGCCTCATCAACTTCAGTACCATGCTTCTTCACACTCCTTACCATACCTGTGCACCTCTTTCTTGGCATTCCTTGCTTCCTTCCTCCTTAATTTTAGCTGTTATCCTTTTCTTTTCAAGGACCCCACCTTGCCTCGCACAGATGACCATCCTTGTCCACGCTGCAACTCTCGTGATGCAGTGTTCTTCCAGGCTCAAACCAGGAGAGCTGAAGATGAGATGAGATTGTACTATGTATGCTGCAACACAGAATGTACACATCGTTGGACTGAATGAACTAGATTTCCACTGAAGTTGTTTATTTATGTTACTTGTAAAAAAATTCTCCTGTGAACTCACATTAAAATAGAACTTGCAGTATATGAGTTTTACCATAGAAATTGAAAACAGCATTTATTTTGAGTGAATGTGCTTATGAGCTTAAGTTGGGTAATTGACTAGGATCATGTTATCACCATCATAACTAAAACTATCTATCTATATATGTATTGCCAGACGCCTTAATCCTGTAAGGGGTGGCCACAAACAAATCGCCTCCATGTTGCCCTGTCCTCCACCATTTCATTGCCCTGCTCCCAGCTCACACCCCCTTCTTTCAGATACCTCTCCATTCCATCCCTCCATCTCATCCTTGGCCTCCCCCTCCCTCTCCCTTCCTCACGCTCTCCTCATCAGTCACTCACTTTCCGTCCTCGCCATATGGCCAAACCACCTCAGTGTGTTTCTCCTAACACTTCTTGTCACATCCACACCACAATGCTCCTTCACTTGCTCATTTGTCAGTCTGTCTCTCCATATGACTCCACATGCTCCTCTCAAATAACTCATTTCCACTGCTTTCACTCTTGACTTCTGTCCCTCCAATAAGGTCTGGAACTATAGGCAAAATTTTGGGGGCAGTAAGTGCATGCCTGGACTGGAAGAAATAATCAAGATGTATATATAAATCAAAGATTAGGTTATGCAAGGACTGTTTATATTGAGTTGTTTGTTAACTAGTGTAATGATTATCTTACAAATAAAAAGTGTAAGTTAAATCTGGAACTGTTACCCTATTTTCAGCACACAGGTAAATGACCAACTCTCAGAATATTTACATGCATTGACAGTGGTAGCCTAAGAGCAATATATATTTTTATACAGTATCACACCACTTGGTCAAAAGCTGATCGAAGACAAAGTTTTGACTGTGCTGATTCACTACAAGCATACCGGTATTCACCAACTGCATACCTGCTTTGTGCAACTATAAGAATATCGACAATTGAAAGAGCTCTATAATTTCCTGCATTGGGAGTTACATGGAATGACAAGCAAACAAATAAGAAAAAAGCATTATGGTGTTGATGGGGATGTGCTGGAAAGCATCAAACGTGTCCTGAGATGGGTTGGCCCTGTGGAGAGAATGGAATTAGCCAGGACAGTATATGAAATGTAGTGGAAGGAGAGCAGGGAGGGGGAGGATGAGGACAAGACAGGGATAGGGTGGACAGGTATCTGAGGAAGGGTGGTGTGAGTTGGAGACAGGGCAGCTTGCTGGTGCAGAGGGTGACATGGAGGCAATTAGTTTGTGGTGATGCATTCTGGAAAGGTGTCTTGCTATAGATAACATAGACAGACTTACAGAACAATTAATCAGCCTAGTTGAATTTCAGTCACTCCACATCCATACCAGCTCAATTAGGTGTTCTGGCCCATTCAGACCATTTCAAGTGCCATACTGTTAAATCTGTTAAGGATATTTATGATCAGTTAAGGCTCTCCTCATCCAATCCAGTCCAACCAGATCAGTTTAGGAACATGTAAGTTAACATTTAAGTTGGTTTATATTTATTTTGCAGAAATGGCAGATGAATACAGGGCCAAAGTAGGGGAGGAGTTAAAAGCAGTGAATTGGTATGAAATGGATCAGGACAGCATGTGGAATGCATATAGAGATCTCAGCTGGGAATGCTAAAATGGTGTATGGTGTGGTCGGAGACAACAAAGAAGAAAGGTATGGCATTGTGGAATGAAGAGGCTAGGAGGGCAGTGGAGGAAAAAAGGAAGTGGCTAGAGTGGATACAGGACGGGAGTTCGGTTGAAATCCATCCATCCATCCATCAGCCAAGCCTACGTTGCCCCATGAGGAGTGTAGGAGCCCGGGGCTAGGCAAGTTGGTCTTGACATTTAAGATGAGAGTGACCATACTCACTCATCCCTGAGTGGCATAACATGAGCAATAAACCCCAACCATCCCTTGGATATAAACCTTCGCCGGCTCAATCCGACTGGAGCACCATAATTACGGTACCCACTAAACCATCAGGTGCCATAATTTGGTTATATGGTTACCATCCAGTGTAGTAAATGGGTTCCTGGTGTACAGAAAATAATCTGGCTGGTCACTCAGTGTAGAGTCACTCATAGGCAGAAAGAAAAGGAAAGAATGAAGGACAGAAGAGGGAGTGTAAAGTCACCCACAGGCAGAAAGATGAGGAAAAAAATGAAGTAAAGAAAGACCGAAGAGGAAGGAAGGAGGAGAGGAAATAAGAACTGAATATTAAGAGCAAGAAGCATGTAAAGAGACTAGTGTAGAGGAAAAAAGAAGGAGGTAAATGATGATCTTGGAAGAAAAATTAATGCAAATTACTCAGAAAATAGGAAGTTATTCTGGAAAGAGGTGGGGAAATTTAGAAGTGACAGTGGAAAAAAGTGTGAAGGATGTAAGTGGTAGATTATTAACCCAAAAGGATGAAGTAAGGATCAGTTGGAAAGAATATTTTGAAAGCCTGATGAATAGGAATGGAGAGAGCAAAGTGATTGTTAAGATGACTGATTTGGGGGGTGTACAGAGAAGTATAAGTGGCTGGGGAATGGCAGGGAGAAGGAGGGTTGTGAGAAGAAAGGAAGAAATCAGTAGGATGGAAGTGGTGGAAGCAATGAAGAAAGTTAAAAAGAGGAAAGCCCAAGGAATTGAGGGAGTGTGTGGTGAAATGCTGAAGCATGGGGGAGAGATAGTAATAGAATGGATGTGGAAGGTGTGCAGATTGGCTTGGGAGGAGGGTAGAGTCCCGGAGGATTGGAAGTTAGGTATAATTATTCCTCTGTACAAAGGAAAAGGGGAAAAAGCAGTGTGTGGTAATCATAGGGTCATTTGCCTTCTCAGTGTAATAGGAAAAGTATATGGTAGGATACTTATTGACAGAGTTAGGGAAATAACAGAGGAATCGGAGAAGAACAGGGAGGTTTTAGGAAGGGAAGAGGTTGTGTAGACCAGATATTCATTCTTAGATCCTTAGTGGAAAAGTTTCTAGAGAAAGGAAAGAAGTTGTATGCAGCCTTCATGGATCTGGAGAAAGCATATGACAGGGTGGATAGACAAGGATTGTGGAAAGTAAGAATATATGGAGTGGATGGGAAGCTGTTGAAGGCAGTGAAGAGTATTTATGAGGGTGCTAAGGCTGCAGTGCGTGTGGATGGTAAACTGAGTGACTCTTTCCAATTGAAGGTTGGATTGAAACAAGGATGTGTCATGTCTCCATGGTTGTTCAATCTGTACATGGATGGGGTTATAAAAGAGATACAAGGTCGGGCAGTGGATGTTGGAGCAGCCCTAGTGAGAGAGGGCAGTGTTTGGAAACTCCCTGTACTGTTGTTTGCAGATGATACTGTGTTGTTGAGTGAAGACGAGGGGGAGCTGCAAGGTTTGGTAGATGAGTTTGGGAGAGTGTGTAAGAAACGGAATCTAAAGGTGAATGTAGGGAAGAGTAAAGTGATGGTCTTCGAGAGAAGTGAAGCCAGTGAATGTACAGTGAGATTGGATGGGGAGGATATGGAGAATGTGAGTGCATTTAAGTACTTGGGTAGTGTGATGAGTAAGGATGGAAGTCTGGAGGGTGAAGTGCTTGAAAGGATGCAGCAGGGAAGGAAGGTTGCTGGTTCATTGAAAGCAGTAATAAGAAACAGGGAGGTGAGCATGGAAGTGAAAAAGTTGTTACATGACAGTATTGATACCAACTCTAACATATGGAAGTGAAGCTTGGACCCTGTTGGAAGGACAGAAGTCAAGAGTGAGAGCAGTGGAAATAAATTATTTGAGAGGAGCATGTGGAGTCACATGGAGAGACAGACTAACAAATGAGGAAGTGAAGGAGTGTTGTGGTGTGGTTGTGGACATGATAGGAAGCGTTAGGAGAAACACGTTAAGGTGGTTTGGGCATGCGGAGAGGATGGAGAGTGAAAGACTGACGAGGAGAGTGTATGTGAGTGAGGTGGAGGGGGCGAGAGGGAGTGGGAGGCTGAGGATGAGATGGAGGGATGGAGTGGAGAGGTACATGAGAAAGGGGGGTGTGAGTTGGAAGCGGGACAGTGAAATGGCGGGGGACAGAGCGACATGGAGGCGATTTGTTCGTGGCCACCCCGTGTGGGATTGAGGCGTCTGGCAACAAATAGATAGATAGACAGAGAAGTAATGCAGAGTCAGGAAACGTGACACTTGCACAGGTGAAGAACGCTGTGAACTGGCTGAAAAATGGGAAGGCAGCTGGGGATGATGAGGTGTATGCAGGGACAAATGTAGTGGAGAGAGTGGGAAGAAGTACTTGTTGGAGGTATGTAAGAAGGCACAGGTGAGTGAACTGTGCCAGTGGAGTAGCGATGTATCCCTGTACAAAAATTAAGGTGAGCGAAGTGAGTGCATGAATTACCGTGACATAAGTCTATTGAGTGTTGTAGGGAAGAAATATAGAAGAATTATTATAAAGTAAGAGAGATATCAGAAGTCCTAGTTAGTGACGAACAGGGTGGCTTTAGGAGTGGTAGAGGATGTGTGAATCAAATATTTGCAGTGAGACATATAGTGAAGGCTTGTGACAAGGACTATATGGTGTTTCTGGCATTTATGGATCTGGAAAAACCATATGACAAAGTAGATAGAGAGGGATTGTGGAAGGTTTTGTGCATGCATGGTGTAGATGGTAAGCTGCTAGGTGCCGTCAAGAGCTTTTACGATGGTAGTGAGACATGTGTGAGGGTAAATGTGAATCTAAGTGAATGGTTCACGATCAATGTGGGCGTGCGACAAGGTTGTGTGTTGTCCCCATTGTTGTTCAATATTGATGGGGTGATGAGATAAGTAAAGACACAAGTAATGGAGAGAGGGATGGTGTCGGTAGTTAATGGTGATGGGTGGAATATCTCAGATTTGTTGTATGCTGTTGACACAGGGCTACCTGCAAATACAGGACCAGACAAGAGCTTGGTAGACTAATGTAGAGTTTTGTAGATGTCTGTGAGCACCGTGCCTTAAGAGTAAATGTAGAAAAGAGTAAAGTGATGATTATTGAGAGAGAAGGTGACACTGTGAATAGAAAGAGACCGGAATTGGTGAGGGAGTTCAAATACCTGGGTACAGTGTTAGAAAAGAGAGAAAAATATATAAAAGAAGTGGAAAGTAAAGTGAAAAGGAAAGTAGCTGGTGTTATGAAGGCCTTGATAAGAAAACTTCAATGTTGCAGCTGCATGAGGCTTACGTGAAGAAGTGTTAGTGCCAACTTTAACATATGGATGTGAGACTATGGCGTGGCATGAAAATGAAAAGTCAAGAGTAAGTAGTGGAGATGGGACTGCTGAGGAATGTATGTAGAGTACAGAGAGTAGATAGGATACAAAATACAGTAATCCCTCCAAGATCTGACGTAACAGAGCCAAAGCACCTTCTGGAACTAGGGTTTGTCCGGGACTTGGGAAAAATGCCCTGAGACAGGTACTTATAGACCCCAACCCAACCTAACTTTGAAAGCCACCTAAATAACTCCCTACTGGACATGCACAGCACCTATTTAGGATCCTGTTTACAAAAAATAAGGGACAGAAACCACAAAATAAATGAAAAGGAACCCGAGAATGAGAAATTAGAGGTGAGTAAGGAAAATATTTAGCAGTTTCCAGGGTACTTACGACATGTCCGTGGCCGTCGCAAAGATTAACCCACCTCCTTTATGGCTCTGACAGTGGTGAAGGTGCACTTGAAGCACATACAGTAATCCAGTGTTGCACTGCACTTAATCTTTTGCACTCTAAATTCTAATTTCTTAACATTGCACATTCTTTTCTCCAGTGTTTCACTCTGCACTTAATTCTTTTTCACTCTGAATTCTAATTTCTTTACACTGCACATTCTTTTCTCCAGTGTTTCACTCTGCACTTAATTCTTTTTCACTCCGAATTCTAATTTCTTAACACTGCACTTTCTTTTCTCCAGTGTTGCACTTCGCACTTAATTCTTTATCACTCAGAATTCTAATTTCTTAACATTACACATTCTTTTCTCCAGTGTTTCAGTCAGCACTTAATTCTTTTTCACTCTGAATTCTAATTTCTTAACATTGCACATTCTCTTGTTAACACTGCACAACACCGTAAATTCCCATGTGGTCTAGTGGCGAGTTATTGCTGTTTATTCACTGTCAGAGCATGTAGACAGCCATGGTGATGAGCGTACAGTCACGACGGTAGGTATGTGGGAAATGGGAAGGTTGGAGGGGTCCTCTATGGTATGTCGAAGGAACTACATGCCAAAACACAGCTGTTTGTCACCACATGGCAAATTTAGGATAGGAATGAACACTTGTGTGTATGTGCGTGAGTGTGTGTGTCCAAGGATCCGAGCCCCAAACGTCCGGGACTTGGGGTGTCCAGGACTTGGGCGCCTGGGTCTTAAAGGGATTACTGTAATGTGATTAGTGAAAGATGCGGAGTGAGGAAGTCTGTGAGCACCAGAATCGAAGAGAGTGTACTGAGATGGTATGGTCACGTGGAGAGAATGGATGACAATGGATGACAACAAGGTGGTGAAAACTGTATATCTGTGCAAATTTGAAGGAGGGAGGAGGTGAGGTATGCCAAAAAGAAGGTGGAGGGATATGGTGTATGAGTGTGTGAGGAATAAAGGTATGGAACTTGGTGAGGCTAATCACCTGACCAGAGATCAAGCTGGCTTGATGAATTTTGTGTGGAGAAGTGCAGTACTAGGGATTAGGCACCCCTTTTTAATGTGACTGACTGGCTCTATCAGATAGGTATATATGAAGTTACAGAATGCGGTGAAATTTTGTGTGGCCTATCTGATGGAGCCAGGATTTCAAGGGCTTGAATGATGAGTGAGCGGATGTGTGGCCCACTGAATTGGGCAAACTTTGGCTGTCTGGTACATTGCTACTCCTCACCCAGCCTTAGAGTGGGAAAGGAGGTCAGGATGATGTATCAGTTACCAGTAGTTCAATCCAAGATAACTTTTGCCAACTGGGTTCATCTAGGCATTTTGGCCATTTCAAGATGGGTCAATTTCTGGTTCACTTTGGCCCATTTAGGTTTATTCAGTTACTTCACATCTAGTCAAGCTCAACAGTTCATGGGCATTCAGGTGGTTAGATTATTCTGTAACCCTCAAGCAATTACACCCACTGTGATTACAGTAAATCAGGTCCATTAATTCTTGGTCTAGTGGGGTCCATTCACATCCACTATGGTTAGCACTGATACATGTCATTCTAGCTCAAATCAGAAATACTTACACAAGCAGACCACCGTGGACTGGTGTCGGTCAGTTTTTATCCTTTTGTATTCTGTGAGCTCCATCATATTCATGCAGGTCTGTACAGGTAATGTTATGCCTATGAAGGCATGTTCCAAAATGCAAATCAGTACAATGACTTTCAGAATTTGAATTTTTGAAATAAAAAAATTCTTGAAATCCTGTGTGGCTGTCAAAGTAATTGACTAATATATATGAGGCAAGCATCATGTATGGATGGTAATAAGGATCTAAGCCCTTGTGCAAAACAGTCTGGTTCAAAGGTTGCCTGGGAACTACATTAACAATGTGGGAGCAAAAAAAATTAACATAAAATTAGACAGGATGACCTGGAATTTCCCCTGTAAAAGGTCTGAAAAAAAAAAGGGTGGGATGGGTGAAGAGAAATAGGTAGGATGGACTGGGATGCTAGTGAGTGGTAGCAGATCCTGCATCATTTCAGTGTCATCCAAAACCCACTGACTCCACTGGCAAAGAGAAGCAAGAACATACACCTTACTATTGCCTCTGAGTGACTGAGCCCTGGAACAACTGCCACCAACCATACTGCATGTGAGACGAGAAGATCCTGGCACCACATCTGAAGACACAACATCAAACAGAGCTGGGAAAAGTATGTAAGTATACTGTACTCAGCCCACTGCCCCTTCCCATCGAGCACGAATATATCACCAACAAGAAGGGTATAAGGTAGCCTATAAAATCTGGCTTGTAAGTCTTCAACACTCCAAACAGCTCACACCAGTATTTTTTTTTTTTAAATAAATTAAAGGCTCAGTTTCATGGGCTAGGAGGGTAAAACAGTAACAACTCAACCCATTTTGCCCCCTCTGAGGTGTAGGAGCCTGAAACTAGGTTCCTACAGTCAAGACCATTTAGGGTATATGACCAGCAAACTTTCCCTGTTATTACATGATCAACCTGTTACTCCAACTATGGCAACAATCACAATGAAATGGGCCACACACTCATTCACTTACTTTTCAATCTCCCCAGTTCCTTATTCTACCTCACAGGCATGCCTTTCCACACATCATTTACCAGAAAGTCAATTCAATGTCTATACTGTATTATCACTATATTATCATCATCTATCAGACAGCCATTCCAACAACCATCAAGTAGAAAAGGGTATGCCAAACCCTTGTCTTGCACTCTTTCATACAAAGCTCATCCAACCAGCTCAATCCCTTGTCAGTTGACTACTCTCAACAACCTCCACACATTGCTTTCTCATGCACTCATTTACCACATCTATCTACTTTCTTGGCCTACCATGCCTCCTCCCACCTTCAAAATTAAATAACATATATTGTATTCACTACCCTCTTTATACCCATTCTCTCTGTATGACCAGATGATCTAAGCATGCTCCCTGTTAATCTATTGTTTATGGGCACATTACTGTACTGTACTCCACACTTTCACAAATCACTTTAATTCTAATCCTATCTACCCTCTGCACTCCACACACAGTTTTCAATAAATAGTAAACAACTGATAAGTTATTTTAGTGCGTCCAATTAATTTACCACATCCGAAATAATTTAAATGTGCAAAGGAGATAAGTAAGGAATGCTGGAAGGAGAAAGAATTCAAAGATACTGTACACAAAGACAGAAGTTGGCAGCTTAATGTGATGTTACATGGGTGGTTTTAAGTTTATGCCATGGTGGTCATAGTTTCATGGGTAGCCATTTACTCGGCCCCTTGCCTCTGCACATACAAAGAGGATTTTTGGCTACCCTTCATGAACAAAGCAGTTTTAGCAACTAACTACTTCACTCTGTGCAAAGCCAAGCTGGTCCTTTAACCACCACCACACCTGTGTACAAGGGGCATTCAAAAAGTCCATAGCCTGACCCTGAAGGAGCAGAGATATGACAACGATGAATAGAGTACAAAATGTTTATTTTTCAACATAGTCTCCATTCAAAGACACACATTTTTCACAATGCCTTTCCAGAGCTTCCAGGGCTTCTCTGAAAAAGTCTGTTGAAAACCCCTCCATAACAGCTTCTTTTGTCTCATTGTCATCAGCAAACACATGACCACGGAGATTTTTCATCATGTGTGGGAACAGATGGTAGTCTGATGGCGCGAGATCCAGTGAATATGGAGGATGTGGCAACAACTCGAACCCATAGTCGTTGGCTTTGATGGTGGCCACTCTGCTCTTGTGAGCGGGCGCATTGTCTTGAAGTAAGCACACACCTTTCATTATTTTTCCTCGCCTTTTCTGGATGATGGCGGCCCGGAGTTCCCCCAAAAGCGAGGCATAGTAATCACCACTGATTGTGCATCCCTGCTGGAGAAAGTCCACCAACAGAATTCCAGAGGCATCCCAGAAGACAGTCACCATGACCTTGCCAGCTGATTTCGTGACCTTGCACTTCTTTGGTGCTGGATACTCCGGATGCTTCCACTGGCGGAAATCGGCCTTGCTTTCTGGATCGAAGTGAGGGACCCAGGTTTCATCTTGGGTAACAAGTCGACCCAGGAAGTCCTCGCGGTCGATGTTGAAGAAGCTCAAAATTTCGCGGGAGGTCTCCATGCGAACACGCTTCTGTTCGGAAGACAGCAAACGGGGGACCCATCGCGCTGACACCTTGGACATGTTGAGGCGATCATGGAGGATGGATTCAGTGGACCCCACAGACAATCTTACTTCAGCAGCAATGTGTCTGACAGACACACGCCTATCCTCCATCACAATTTTTTCCACAGAGTTAACATTTTCCTCAGTCACTGCAGTCGATGGCCGACCACTGCATGGATCATCTTCAACGCTCTCTCGACCAGCTTTGAAGAGAGCTGCCCACTTTTTGACTGTTGCGTATGCAAGAGCATTGTCACCCAATGTCACCACCAATCCCTCGTGGATAACTTTTAGCGCCTTTTTCTGTAGCACCATGAAACGAATAACTGAACACTGCTGAATTTCGTCCACTGCTTACATCAATATCGTGTCACTGGCAACTGAGGGAAACAATAAACTCAATTAACCCGCCCACTCCTCCCGATGTACGATGCACATCACAACTTTTTTTCATGCCGACACCCACCACTGACGTGCATCGTACGTCAGTCAATTGCAAGGCCCGTCGTTTGCACATTTTTCAAGATTTGCGGGTGATTTTGGGTAGGCATATGTAGGAGACCTTCCTCTACCCCCAGCCAGGTGGCAACACTGCCTGACCCTGTGCAACCCCCCCCCTCGGGGAGTGTGTCATTTTCTCGCAACTCACCTGTTAGCAGTGACCTAGCCAGTAAAGACACGTAGTACCACGGTCTCTCAGATGAAGAAATTCAAGGTGAAAGTGATTCCTGATGTGGAGGACAAAGATTACATGGCACCAGAGTTAGTAATGAACAAAAGTAATGAGGAGGTAACATTGCCAAGGTAGGTGCAATATGTTGATGTGTTTGGTGAGGGAACAATGCTTATATTGCCTATATTATTGTATGAAAAGCAATATACTCTTGTACTATATATAAATTTGTACCAAATAAATAAATATCTACGAGGTCGTATGATTTTGGTTAAGTTTCCCTCGCATAGGGAGCGTCTTTTATGGAGCGCAGCGTCATAGAAATTGGTAGCCAGGTGAAGGATCTCTCACCTGTATAGGATATTTTTCACTTCAGGTGAGCGCTTTCGCGCTGGATTTTCGATGTTTCTCACCAAAAGCGGATGTTTGAGACAAAAGAGGACAAGTTGAAAATCGGTCGTGTTCTGGGGGTGGGTTGGGTAAAAAAGCGGTCAGGACAGGGCGGGTTAATTAGGAATTATGCCACTAAACGTTTGAATGATTCAACTTTGTCCACATCACAGCAATTTACATACTGTACTTTCATGCAGTTTCATAGTTGGGCTATGAACTTTATGAACACCCCTCATATAACTAATGGCAAGTCAAGTTACTCTTGCTCTTCCTTAGGTACTGGAAAAACATACTAAGATTATGAAAAAACACATGATATATCAAGAAAAACAAGGCACCTTTCTCATGTTTCAAGGACTTAAGTCTCATAAATCAACTGATGAAACTGGTTTGGGTTTAAAATGTATCACTACAAAGCAGATGTATAATACTGTACTTCACATATACAGTATGACAATGACTCTCTAAGCCTCACCATCAATTACACACATCTGGTTTCACCCTTGCATACTCTATTGCATTTTGTTCTGGTTTTCTAACTATTCCATTTTCAGTAATTATTAAACTGTAGGTCATGAAAATATTTCAAAAGTGGCAGTGTTGGATTCTCTGTATAAGCCATATGATCCACATGGTCCAGGGCAACTTTATCGGGGAAAACCAAATTTTAATTACATAACCTGACAAACACTGAAAATAACAGATATCAGGCATCAAAAGCACTTTTGACACCAGTTAAGTGAAATTAATAGTAAAGCTTACAGTCTATATTTAATGTAACGTATTTACAAAGTATAGCATACATGAAATACAGAAATTAACTCTACATCCTTATAAGTATTGTACTATGCTTCCTTCACACTGCAGCCATACCATACAGTACAATGAAAAGTTTTCAATCCAGCACCTCTATACTCTGAATAATTTTATAACATAAAAATAACTTAAAATTAAATAATACCACAGTATGGTGATGATAACAATGATTATTTAAATTTTATAAAGATGTAAGAGTTTGTTACTGCAACTTAACATCAGTGCAATTCCACTTTTATGGGAATTCAATTTTTAGTAAAATGTAACCCTAAAATACTGATTACATTATGCAGATTCTTTTATGGATTAATATATCAAACATATTCCTTGCTGCTGTGAAAATGCATCTCAATGTTACTTGTAGATAGCTTTCATTAATATCTGCTATCAGTGTATCATGAAATTGTTCCAATATTTTCTTCAAAATCTTTATCAGTGTATTTAAACTGTTCTAAAACCTCATCTCACAGCATCAGTATAGCATCTAAGATTTTATTTTTATGGTGTATACTGTATATGTACAGAAAGTAGCTACATACAGTATATAAATGCACACATTCATACTCAATCCTTTATTGCTGCATCAGGAGCACCCAGATCATGCCAGACAATTACAGAGACTAGAGTGACCAGTAATATGAAAGCAATAAACCCCAATCAATCCACAGATGTAGTCTCTTATGGGCTACATCTGGCTGGAATGCCAAACCCACTTGACCACCATACACCCATTTAAGTTATGAGGATATCACCCAGTGTAGTCAATGGATTTTCAGGGCTACAAGAAACCATCTGGCAGGTCATTCACCATACTGTCACCTGAAGGTACCACTAAAGCCAATGTTTGGATGGTGAGTGCCCCACTTACTATTTATAATAAAAATATATATATAGTATATATGTATATATTTATATACAGATATACTGTACATATATATATATACAGTATATATATATATATATATATACACATACAGCAATCCCTTCAATATCCAATGTAATACAGCCAAAGGCATGTCCAAAAATTTGGTCCATCTGGATATTGGGCCTGCAGCTCCTGCACTGGTACTTATGGACCCCAACCAAGCCTAACTCAGAAAACCACCTACATACCTCCCTACTGGACACGTATAGCACCGATTTAAGACCATGTTCACAAAAATAAGGGACAGAAAGCATGAAATATATGAAAAGGAAGCAGAGAATGA
>JAGKTI010001541.1:72728-82826 GCA_018397915.1 Birgus latro | reverse complement strand
AGGTGATGTATTTTCGGCTGCAGCTAATCTTCGGTCGACCTCTGCTTGAGAAAATGAAGTGACATCAAACTGGGGTCGGTTATCTGGAGGAGGAGGAAGGTTGTTAACCGCTTCTACATGCTGGTCTGGAACTCTCATTCTTTCAGTGAAGTGTTGTTCGATGTCATCCTTTGGGATCTGGCACCGTTCCCCTGGGCCTGATGTTATTAGACGGACTGCCCTACGTCTGTTTTTCCTGTATATTCGTTGAATGGTCTTGCAGTCATTGATGTCTGTGGGGTTCTTCTTTCGTTGTTGGTGTGTGGCATCGATGTTAAATGCTGATTGAACCTGCTGGGTCATTGTGTCCAAGAGGCCCTCAAATGCTTCCCAGTCAGGGGTGCAGATGAGTTCGTTTACCCTTGGGAGAAAATTCCTCAGTAACCATTCCTCCTCTGCAGGATCATTCTCCTCATCCTGGTTCTCTTCTACTCCGTTGTTATCCTCTTCCACTGCTCCTACTGTTGTGTGGGCTGACATTTGAGAGATGGTTATTGGCAGTGATGGTGGTGTGTCACGCCTGCAACTCCATGTCTGGAGTTGTTGATTGTGATTGCGAGTCTAGGACTTCCTCTACTTGAGAGCTCTGTGGGAAAGCCCGGTCTCGGCCGTGGCCTTCCTTAGGGAATCGGGGCCGTTCGGCCAGACTGCCTAGGGAACAGCTACTACTTTTGCACTTGGTTAAACTCCATAATGCATCTATCATCCCCCGTTCCAAACTGTTCTTTAGCTCTGATACTTGCCAGTATTTCTCATCCCTGTCCTCCCTGGTCTTTGCTTCTCCCCATTTCCTTGGTGTGCGAGTCGCCGTCGCTTCAACGAGGCGCGTCCTTTGGATTGGCAATCTCTCAGAGAATCCGGCCAAGTTGTTAATCTCACCCCAGGCAGCCCCGGTGGTGCCACAATCATGAAAGAAAACTCTGGTGCCTGACATCTCTAATGTCCTGGATTCAGTATCCAGCACAGTACGGGTGGTTTGATACTGGTTGGCTTTTTGTGACACTACAGGTTCCTTCCAGTGAAATAGATTAACTTTAATAATAAATCCGAGATGGCCTGTGACATGTAAATAAACCATAGTTAATTCGCATACATAGTATTTCGTCTCGATAGGTCTATTTCTGGCTTCTTTTGTACATTTTTCCAAATATATCAATAAACTCTCAATTAAAATACAATATCTACTTGTAGCCGAATAAATATAAAATTCGAAAGCGACAAAGGACGACTGTACACTGGACGAAAAGGGCTCAGCAATTTTCCTCCAGCGAGGGATAGTTTGCCGTGAGGGCCCAGAATTTATTGTCTGTGTGATTTTGAAACGTTATGACATCACCTATGGATCGCCTACAGACACTAGATAACATAGAGAAGGACATCGCCACCGTGCTCCAGGCAGCAGGTCAATGTTGGGTTATTTTTTCTGTGTATGGTAATTTGGGTCTTCAGATTCGCAATTAATTCACAGTCTGAACTTATTTTTAGGAGGAAGGAGAATGTGAAGTCAAGTACCTCTCTTTGTTTCAAATAATCACATACTGGTAGGTTTAATTGGCTATAGGAAGAATTGAGAAGTATTTGTTCTGTTAATTTGCAGTTTCAGATAGTCAAGGTTTTTCTGATGGTTTTTTAATAGTTAACCTAACCTAACTAGCCTAGTATACCTAAACTAACCTAAATTATTTCTATCTATAGCCGCCCTGATCCTGCAAAGAGTGGCCGCAGACAAAACGCCTCCAGGTCGCTCTGTCACCCACCATTTGCCTGCCCTCCCCCTGGCTCACTCCCCCCTCCCTCATATACCTCTCAACTCCATCCCTCCACCTCATCCTCGGTCTTCCCCTCCCTCTCCCTCCCTCCATCTCACCTACATACACCCTCTTAGTCAGTCTTTCATTCTTCATTCTTACCACATGTCCGTTACTAATCTAACCTAACCTAATCAACTAGCTTAACCAGGATGAATGACTCTAAAACTGCAGCAATATGCCATCTTTTTCAGGAGTGATGAGGAAAGAAGTGTGTCGAAACTTCCAAAACTTCATGTTCTTTCTGCGTAGGCCAGTAAAATTTGAGTTATATATGGGATTTTTTTAAAAGTTTGTTATTCATGGACCTGAATTTTTAACATTACAGTACTGTATTCCAAACCACCGAATGCTAGACGGTTTTCTTCAGTGGATGGAGGAGAGGCCAGTGAATGCTAATGGTTTTCTTTGCATTTTTTTTTTTTTGGGGGGGAGGGGGGTTTCTCTTGCTTAGACATCCTTTGACTTTTGTCTTTGTTTATGCCTTTCAAGGGTACACGTTTGGCCAAAGCACTTAAACAATTCCCTCCAGATATATTCAGGTTGTATTCTTCCAGTAAGGGTGCATGTTTCTGATACTTTTACTGCAGGTACTAGTTAACTTAACCTTTTAACCATACATGACAAAACAATGAAATTATAGCTTTTATAGCATATTGGTGAGAATATATGTTGTATGTAGGTATAGTATAATATTCTTTGTATTTTGACATTTTATTTTGGCTACCAAATGATTTTATTCATCTGAAGGGAAGCTTTTAGCCTGAAAGGAATATAGTAAATAATTTTTGTATGCAGTATATACCATGTACAGTACAGTATTCCATTATAAGTCTGATGTATTCATCACATCTGCATCATTATACAAGTTTTACCCTCATACTGTCATTCAATTTTTATGCTGAGATATTCTGTGTGTGGTATCATAACTGTTCTTTTGTCTTCCAGTTTATACATTGTGAATTTGTGTGTATTAAATCAAGCCATGTTTTATCCCATAGGTCATGCTCTGACTGAACTAAGCAAGGACAAGCCAGCCAACAAGCAAGTGGAGAGCCACGTCAACCAGTTCCGCCAGACACTGACCAATGTGGAGACTGAATTGGCCAAGCAGATTAATTATCTTACACAGGTGTCCACAGGTGAGTGCTGGATACTGCCATGGAGAACAACAGTTATTTTTATGGGATATTGCTGAGAGACACAAGTGCACCTATACCTGTAGTTCATTCACTTAAATGACATAAAGAGTTTTGTTCTTTTGCAGCTAAGTTTGTGTATTTCAGTGGCAGAATAAAGCAATTCTGTGGCTGTACATTTGTTCCATAGGATTTTTTGTGATTAGCATCATACTCTATTTTTAATTTCTTGTTATAGGGGATGCTCACCATCCACTCACTCGATGTAGTGCTGCTCTCAGGTGTCTACCCTTTCCTTTCCTTCCTTTCTGTCTTCCTTAACTTCATTCTTTCTTTGTCTTTCTGCCTTTGGATGACTTTACACTCCCTCTTTTGTCTGTCTTTCCTTCATTCTTTCCTGTTCTTTCTGCCTATGGGTGACTCTACACTGAGTGACAAGCCAAATGGTTTCCTGTACACCAGGAAACCATTTACTGCGCTGGGTGGTAAACATATAACCAAATTATGGTGCCCGGTGGTTTAGTGGGTCATTGCGGCACTCCAATCGGATTGAGTTGGTGAAGGTTTATATTCAAGGAGTGGTTGGAGTTATTGCTCACTTAATGCCACCCAGGAATGAGTGAGCCTGGTCACTCTCATCTTAAATGTCAGGACCAACTTGCCTAGCCCTGGGCTCCTATGCTCCTCATGGGGCAGTGTAGGATTAGATGATGAGAATGATGATGATGATACAGTTCAGCATTCAAGGTAGAGATACAGAGGTTTATGCCTAGTTAACATGAACTGTATAAAAAATGTCACCAGAATGAAGGGATTAGTTAATTCTTGCTTTGTTGAAGTGAACGGTTTATCATTTTCTCTCATCCACAGGTCAGGCTCATGAGGGACCAAGCTACCATTCTCAGAAAACATTACAGCTGGCAGTTTTAGGTCATGTTAAGGTGGACAGGGTATAGTTTATATATTTCTCAGATAGGTTCAGGCCCGAGAGTGTTAATTAATTCTTCTTTCATTTACAGGTCAGGCTCATGAGGGATCAAGCTACAACTCCCAGAAAACCTTACAGATGGCCATGCATCGTCTGGATCATGCCCGTACCCGCGTCAACGAACTGGAGGCCATCAAGAACAAACACTTCCAGCTGATGCAGCAGCACCAGTTACAGAAGCAACAGTCCCAACCCCAGTCATAGCCTAAGCCCCCCCTAATATGCAGTGAGTCCTTGCTGTGTGATTCATATTCTGAGGGGCTTTGCAGTCTTTGAAACAACTCTTCCTTTGCGACATATCCTGTACATTGCACCTGAGTAGCCTTTTGTATGTTATTGATGCAAACTGTAGTGATACTGAACTATATTTATAGCATACTAGAGAATGTTAAGTGCAATATGCAAAATATATCACCAAGGATGAGTTTCTACAAAGCCTTCTGTGTCACTTACAGTACCGGTATGTTCCCTCCTCTCCCTTTTTTGTAAACAAAATCTACAGTTAAGTACAAAAAACAGCCAGTTAGCTTTCTTAATCTGATGACATAACTGTTCATAAATTCCACTCTTGCCACCTCCAGATGATTTGATTAGTGTAGGGGTGACTTTCTGAACTAGGTTGTTTATATATAGTTTTCACAGACCTCCTTGCTACTGAAGGTCTCCCCAGCAATGGAAAAAATTATCTGGAGGAAGCAGAAATGCACCAATAAATACATTGCTGGATTCAGGTGGTTAGTGTTGGATTGACACTACAGAGGCTCCATTCCTGCCTATGAAACTGAGCCTCCAATTTCTCACACTTTATTGTACTGGTTATATGAAAACAAAAGGTTCATATTGGCACCCATCCTAACAATTGCTAAGTCTCTCTCTTAGCTCTTTGAATCCAAATGACATTAACTATAGTATTTTTAGTTTATTCTTTGTGCTGCCAGTGATATAAATTAACTTAGGATTGTCCCTCATACTGAAGGGATTTATTAAGGCTATATCTAACCCCTCCAGTTCAAAAAACATCTCTCGAGTTCGGTAAAATCAAGAGGAAAGGGCAAGAAGAACATGAGAATGACATCCCATAGGGTAAAGGTTCCATTGATAATAAGAATTACAGTAATAAAACAGTGTTAATGATAATAATAATACAGTACTGTACTGTAATAACAACAGTCTGGTTCATTTCCCAGTTTACAGTACTGGTTGTAGTGATATTTTGAAATACATCACAAACATATATTAAAGACTTGCTGTATTTCATGAGTGAGCATGGCCATATGTTTATCAGCTTGAGTGTCTGTGCAGTACCTCTTCCTTGTTGGTTTATTTCTCCATATGGCACATTAATATTCACTTGAATGGTATTCATGCAGCCTGTGTCAGTATTACAAGGGCATAAGTAATGTATAAGAGAATATTAAAGTGTTATATGCAAATTAAATAGACAAGGAAATGATGCTAGAATGCTTGCTCAGCTAATGAGAGTACAGCCCCTGGTCTCAGTTTCACTGCTTATTGTTGTAGTTTCAGGCTCATCTGGAGTGTGAACATAGATGTTCACTGGCTGAGGTTGCCCTTCTCCTACAGTTCACTCTCCACCTTTGAGGGCATAGGGAGAATGTTGAGGAATGTATGTATAACAGAGCAGCATAGCCACCAAGTTTTATCAGTGCCAGCACATGAAGGTAACCAACTCCAGCACTGACTGATATAAAGAAATGTACAACATTCATGTTAACTTACCTTGAATTATAAATGTAGGTAGTTTAAAAATACATAGTTTTGAATAAGCCTTTGTGTTAGTGCACTCCGACTAGATGTACTTCTTAAAGAAGAGGTGGTTGGGGTTGGGGTTTCACATAATACTACTCAGGAGTTAGCAACCAGGGGCAGATCCAGGAATATTTCTGAGGTGTTGCCCATATCACTTTCTTGAGAGATAAGATATGACATCCCATTTCTCCCAGCCAACAGAGTAATATTTGTCAACCAAAGATGGCTTGCATCACATCTGTAAGGGTGAAATAAACATAAAAGCCAGTAATAGATATAGTCTATGTAAACTACTCTGTGCTATTCTTCAGTGTGAGAAAGGCTGGGCATCATGGGCAGCACCCTTGGATCTGTCCATGGCAGCTGATCACTCTCATTCAGTTGTTTGAACTAAGTATCCCAGCCCTGGGTATTGCTTCTACTGATGATGAAATAAAGGATTGTATGACAGTGATCTTGATTATCTCTCTCTTTTCCTAATTAAGCAACAACACTTGAAGAGTGTGACAGTAGGAGTGAGTAGGCTACATTGTTTATGAAAAGTCTTGTTGCTTCCAAAGCAGCCTAGGATGGGTACTTTATATAATTATTTTTTACTCTGATAGATGGTATGAAGTGTCTAACTGTGGATGTGTATACCTGTGAGATGGAGTCAGGATTCCAGAGGCTTGAATGATGAGGAAATGAGGATTGGGCCTATTCAGGTGAGCAGACTTTTGGTTAATTTCTCCTATATTTTTTTATTTTTTTTATTTTGCTTATTCTCAGGACCCTATCTCACCCAATCTTCAGCTGGGAAAAAAGATACAGATGATGATGGTGGTGGTGGTGGTGGTGTGGTAGGAAGTGATTGTCTAGATTCTAATGTTGCAAATATGGATTTTCACAGCTAGCAATATTATATCCCACGGTGAATAGGATGCAGTACATATCTGTCTGTGAATATGTTGTTGATATTTTTACTAGTATTTGTCGGCGTAACACATTGAACTCGGGTAATTTCTTTTTTTATTTTCTTGCCATCTTATATTTAATTCACCCTAAGGACAGAATTTTTAAACTGGATGAGTTAGAGTTTAATACACCCCTTTAGTGTGGAAGGCATTTCCAGAGTTCAGTGGAATTATCTTTTAACAGCAAGAATAAACTAAGTACACCACTGTGGATTTGATTGATTTTTTTTTTTTAAGGGGGGCCTTTATAAACAAAATGAAGTGAAACAATAAACAGTACAGGGTATATATAATGTATCTAGAGAGAGAGTTGTGAGTGAGAACAGCAGATTTAGGATCAAAACTGAAGTTAAATGGTAACAGATGGGGTTTGTCAGTTGTTTTGATGACGGAAGGTGAGAGTGATTTGCAGAAGGTAATGAGTGAGTGTAATGGGGTGTATAAAAGCCCACATTGCCCAGGGGCAAAGATGGGACCCTATCTTTGGCTCTGTGATAACGTGCACATGTATCAAGTGCAAGGGCCGGGGATCGAATCTCGGCCAGAACAGTGATTAATTTGTTAATTTTCATTTTGGTTATGACATTGGTTGGCAGCGGTGTGAGATGTGAGGCAAGGGCCTTGAGGGTCATATGACTTGATGTCAGCCTTACATCCCGGTGGTGGCCTCTAATGCACTATGCTACCTTGTGGGTGTGCAAAACTGACCAAATTGATCAGGGGGAGAAAGGAGTGATGTAATGGGGTGTATAAAAGCCCGCATTGCCCAGAGGGAAAGAGGGGATCCTCTCTTTGGCTCAGTGGTAATGTGCGCGCGTTTAAAGCACGAGGGCCTGAGATCGAATCTCGGCCAGGACAGTGATTAATTTATTCAGTTTCATTTCAGTTATTACACGAGCTGTGCAGAATTTGTATACGAAGTAAATCTGAAGTGAATGTGAGAAAAAGTAAATTATCGGAATAATATCATCTATCTATCTATCTATCTATGGCCCGACGCCGTACTCCCGCAAAGGATGGCTGCAGACAAAACGCCTCCAGGTAGCTCTGTCACCCACCATTTGACTGCCCTCCCTCCACCTCACTTCCCCCTCCCTCATATACCTCTCAACTCCATCCCTCCACCTCATCCTCAGTCTCACCCTCCCTCTCCCTCCCTCCACTTCACCTACATACACCCTCTCGGTCAGTCTTTCATTCTCCATCCTCTCCACATGTCCAAACCACCTCCATGTGTTTCTCATAATTTTCTCAATCACATCCACATCCAGGCAGCACAGGGTAGTGAGAGGGTATTGAGAGGAAGCACAGTGATTTGCATGGTTCAGCTGGAAAGTGAAATGCTTGAGGGGGATGATAAAGTTATATATCTGGGACCAAGATCCTGTAAATGTGGCAAAACAGAACATAGGTTGAGGGGAGATAAATTCATGGGAGAAGAGTAATTGGCAAACAAGGCTGCTTTTCAAAGGGTAAGATCACTAATATGGAGGTTAAGAGAGCCTTGTGTGAAAATGTTTTATTGCTGAGACTTATATGGCACTGAAACCTGGGCCGTGAGTGAGCTTTTTAGGCTGCAGGCTGTAGAAATGAGCCTTCTTGGAATAGCTGCAGGCATAAGGAGGGTGGATGGTGTAAGTAACAGAGTAATTTATAACTAATGTGTTATGGAATGGAGGAGGGGACAGTTTAGGAGTTAAATGTGCCATAACTGAGCAGACAAAAAGGGAATACTGTATATTGAGATGGTATGCACATAAACTTAGCAAAGAATGCCCATTGTTAGGATGTCAAAGAAAGTTGGTGAAAATGAGATTAAAGGTAACACTGGCTGGGGTAGACTTTACATTTGTTTCATGAATGATGTCACAAACTTGGGGAGGGGTTTCTTCCCTTTTAGCAATCTCAGGTTTATTAATACGATCTTGTAAAAAGTCCTTAGTGCTGGAGAGGGACATGTGGTAGTACTGATATGTCAGGGTGGTGGAGCTGCCCAGTTATACGTGCATGCTTTCCTTGGTCGCTTCCCTGTCCCCTGAAAAGAGGATTATGGACCGCGGAAGAAGGGTAACTTTAAACCGCAGCTCACCAAGTTCACCAAAGTGCTTAGGTCATGTAAGAAGGAACGGTGACACTAGTAAAATTCATCAGTGTGGACGATTCACTTAAGCATAACACATTTGAGACAGATAATATGTGTCTGTCTGTGCTGAAGGAGACTCACTGTGCTCTTTTTACATTAACTTGGCCTAAACTTGCCATCTTTTCATCTTGAATGCTGAGCTGTAGCAACAGATTAACACTGGAATATGATACTAGTCACGAGGAAGTGCTGTGGAAAGGATGTAGTGCCAAAAATGGCCTTTTTCTGCTGCTGAGGTATGTGAAATAAGCAGCAGGGACGAAAATCTGGGCCAAGTTAAGGTGAAAGAACTATACCTGGTCTGCCAACACTACCAGCACCTCAGTTAAAGAAAAAAAAATTTCTAGGGGAAGAAAGAAAAGAAAAAGTCATGGGATGGAGGGAGTAAACTGATATACTCTTTGCACTTTAACTTGGCCTAGATTTTTTTTCTTTTGCAGTTTATTTGACGTAGCTCACTGGCAGAATAAGACAGTCCAGTGGTCCTACAGCCTTTCTGTAGCTCTTCTTCATGACCAGCATCATATTCTAGTGTTAATCTCTTCCTACAACTCAGTATTCAAGGTGGGGAGATGGCAATTTTACACCAAGATAGAGTGAAATGGTTATAAGAAATGACTCTCAACCAATTAATTACCTGGCCTGCTAAGAACTCCATTACCCTAGTACAGTTCACACACACACACACACACACACACACACTTACTCCAATAACATGAAACACGACACATTTTGAGGTCGATAATAATTTTGGTTTTCCCCTGTAGAAGTCTCAGCATCGTTTCGCCATCAGGTCTGCCAACATTTCCAACGCCTCCATAAAAATGATGACGGATGTGCCCAAGTAGAGTCCCAACACACCGCCAATCTCACCCATCAGTTTGGACGTCGACTGAAGAGGGGAAAAAGTAAGTCATATTTAAGTTAGTCTCTCAGTTTTGTTGGCGCATTTGCAGTTACACATGGACAGCTGCTTTTAGATCAATACACATTTTTCTTATAGTTGTGTATGTGTGTGTGTGTGTGTGTGTGTGCATATGTGTGTCAGTTGTATTTTTATGCTGATTTTCATTGTATTTGATTCATTTTAGTTTTCAAAGCCTTAGTTAACATTACCAAATATACCAGTAACGATCTGGAGAGGAAAAAACTCCAGTTCTAACATAATATTACCCTTACAAGAGGCCAGCAGCCTTGTAACAGATGGGAATACTCTTAGTGGAAAAAAAAGGAATTCAAATTGTTACCAGCCCAACCC
>JAGKTI010001541.1:38302-54027 GCA_018397915.1 Birgus latro | reverse complement strand
TAATTTTACCACTGGGTGCACAGGGACGACGGCAAAAAAATAAATAAATAAATAAATAAAAATAAAAATAAAAAGTCCACGCTGTTTGATGGATCTTTTTTGCTTCCTTGTTCGTGTTTCAAGTTGCCTCTCGAGTCCCACCCAATGGATTAGTGTATGAAGGTGATGATGATGATGATGATGATGATGTTTGTGATGATGATGATGATGATGGTGACAGACAAATACAAGAAGAATTCGTTGATAAGTCTGACTAATTTGCTGCTCTGATGGGGTTACGGTGGTGGTGGTGGTGGTGGTGGTGGTGGTGGTAGACAATTGCATAAGTACTCATTAGTGATGCAAACTAATCTTTTGTTCTAATAAGCGAAACGACTCATGAACCTATAGCCATTAAAGCGTGTCCTGCTAATTATACCCAATTTAGCCGTGACGGAGTAGATTGGCTGGGTAATTTTCTCTTGATAATGGTGATACGTGAGAAGCTGTATGTTCGTATTTATTCGTAACTTCTCACTGACCTTCTGTGAGTCACAGATGATGGCTAAGAGGGTGCGGCTTTATGGACAAATCGGTTATCGTGTATTATAGTGATTATAAGTCCCTGACATTACTTGCCTTTTTGTACCCTCGTGCGCGACGCCAGAGGAGGAGGATTTTTCTTCCGACTCTGGGCATAGGCTTTCACAGCCTGCTATCAAGGCCCAACAGTCCTCCTACATACCATACACTCTACATGTCACCACTTCGGCGCTAACACCCACCGTCCATTTTGAATACATGCTAGGGCTGTCTCATACAGGACTGGTGTATTGGTATTAGCGGGGGTATTTTTACGACATGTCGGCGGGTCTTCCGGTAGATCAGTAAAGCCTGATTTAATGAAATTCAGATCCTTAAACTGGTCCCTGCCCTAGCGTGGATTTGAACCTGGGTCCGTCAGGACTGCAGGCCTCCTCTCCACCGTAATTGCCCTGTTTGGGAAACTAAATTTCCTTACGTCTTTATCGCCTCTCTTTTTATGCACTTTTTTGCAGTGTCCTCTTGCTGATGCTTCCCCGTAGGTTATATATTCATTTATGTCTATTTTCCCCTTCCCTGATATGCATTTATACAGCATAATCATGTCTCCTCTTTTCCTTCTCTCCTGTTGTGTTGGCAGATTCAGTTTTTTCTAGTCTTTCTTCGTAGCTTAGATCCCTTAAGCTTGGTACCCATCTCGTAGCGGCCCTTTGAACTTTTGAATCTTATCTATATGTTTTTTGAGATAAGGATTCCAGACTATTGATGCATACTCCAGGGTTGGGCTGATGAATGATGTTATTATTTTCTCAGCATGTCTTCATTTATGTATGTTAATGCTATTCTCTTATTTGCAAGCAGTGTAGACATGTTCCGTACCTTCTCACTGATGTGGCCAGCCGGAGGTAGTCTGTTATTGATAATCATACCCAGGTCCTTCTCTCTTTCTGATATGTGTAGGGTTTTACTTCCTAGCTTATAATCCCAGTCTGGTCTTTTGACACTTTTACCAAACTTGATTGCATGACTCGTGTGTGTGTGCGTGTGTGTGTGTGTGTGTGTGTGTGTGTGTGTGTGTGTGTGTGTGTGTGTGTGCAGCAAAGAGAGTAATTACTTGTGATATAACACTGCTGAACATGAACACCGCTCAAAATGGTGAAGAAGTGGGGTGAGAAGGTCGTCATGCTGAGAGAGAGAGAGAGAGAGAGAGAGAGAGAGAGAGAGAGAGAGAGAGAAATATATACCCCTTAATCCCTACTCAAAATAATGATGCAGTAAGCTGAGGATATCCATTGATGCAAGGAAGAGACAAAGCGTAGCGGCGACCATCCACAACACCTTCCTCGGGGTGCTTGCAGCCCTCCACACCTGGTCTAGCCCCGGAAAAGAAGGCGGTTTAGACCCATTTACCGCACCCGCACCCACACCCGCACCTGCGCCGGTCATCCTCGTTCCACCTGTAATAGAGGGAAGTATTGTAAGCGGCGTTATAGTCTTCGTGGCACCATATTCTTTGCGATTTATTTAACACAGAGCATATTCAGACCCCTTCACTTCAACCTCACTCGTATCCACACCCGCACCCGACACCCTCACCATCCTCCTTTTCTTCCTCTGTGGGTAAGAAGAAAGAATGTAACCCAGAATACCCAGTCCTCATGTGTTCCGGGGACGGCTTAGTGTCACTGGTGCCTGTCCTGCATGATTTCTGTGTTCCATAAATCTTCTCATGTTCGTGCCAGAGTTAGACGCCATGTGTAGGCACCGATGTAACCAGATGGCCTCACTGTCCCGTCATACAAAAGTACCTTAACTTCCTCCCTATCCCTCCAAACACGACTTAAAATTCAAGGTGTGGAAGTGGCCCAGTTTTGTCAGATGAAGACACGTCGGCAACTATCAGTCTGCCCCAAGTTCAGAATTGTCTTTGATCGTTGATAGGAAGGAGAAAATTAATTATACGTCACTGGGTTGAAGGAGTTAATTTGACCTATTCAGAGTGACTTTTTATTGCTAAGTTGTATAATAATCAGGCAGCCCCTCCCCCCCCCCCCCAAAGAAAAACAAACAAAAAGAAAAACTGCATTTAAATTCTCCATTCTATGTTCGGTTTAACTGCGTGATATTGCCATCGCTCCACCCTGAATGCTGAGTTATGAGGAGAGATTAACGCGAGAGTAAGGTATCATACTTGTCACGAAGAAGTTTCCTGTTATGAGAATTATCTTTTTCTGCCACTGAGCTACTGAAAATAAGCTGAAAAAGAACCAACGAAAAAGTCTATGCTAAGCTGAATAAAAGTTTGAATCTGGCAAGGAACGAAAATAAAACACTACATACAATGAATTAATGTGCTTCCTTCCTTGCTTCTTTCTGTTCAATGGTTCGTTAAACAAACATCCATATTTTCTCTTTTCAAAATTGCTTTCTTATAAAATTTCCAAGACAGATCTATTTCTCATTCTGAGTGGTGTTCCTTCTCATTTTTTCTTGCCAATTTCGGCTGCAGTGACTGGTGGGTGTGGGAGAGCCTTCTTCTTTGCCACCCTTGCTTTATCATGTAGCTTAATGGCAGAAAAAGACAATTCTACGGTTCTACGTCTTTTCCGTGGCACTTCTTCATGACTAGCACCAAATTCTAGTGTTTATCTCCTATTACAGAACAGCATTCAAGATGGAGAGTTAGCAGTTTTACATCAACCTGTAGCCGAAGTGAACGGTCTGGTCAGTTTCTTGCAGGAGTTGCCATACAGGGGACCACCGGATTACCTCAGTTATCCTCTTATGCGTATGTTCCTGTGAATAAAGAATAATGGCATTGTTGTTCACGAGAGAGAGAGAGAGAGAGAGAGAGAGAGAGCAACGGTATTACTACTCACCTAGGCTAGTATCCAAGACGACACAGTGAGCTGGACAGAGGCAAAGAGGTGAAACTGAGTCTGCGCTCTGCCTGCACCCATTTTCATTGTACTTTATCACCAGTCATCCATCATCTATTCCTTTTTTTGCCCCATTATCAGCCTAGGGACCCGGGGCTAGGCTACTCATTCAGTACAAGTAAGGCGAGGGTGACCTGCCTCGCATTCTCTTAAGTTACATATGATAAATAATCCTCAACCATTCCGCTGATGCCCTTACCACCTCTTCACTCTATCACAGTACCTATCTGTAATTATCATGATTACTGTTATCATAGCTATCATCATTACAGTCAGCCTTATCTTCATCATCATTATCATCATCGTCGTCATCATCACTTTCAACTGCATCCTACTCCTCATTCATCGGTATTTTCATCACAATTCCTCATCATCATCATCCACACCCCTTTACACCTAACCGTGAGGCAAAGTATGTCAGTGAAGCAAATTGTGTCGATATTAAAACTATATGAATAACAGTGGAGAGGATGTTAAAGTGTAGGCAAAATAAATCGCTGTGGAAGAGGTGTTGCGAATCCTCTTCTGCCACGTATTGCAAGAATACAGCCTTTTATCATACACGTATTGTACATCAAAACACCTGTTATAGTTCATTTTTAATTAATCTTTTATTTCACCTCACTCTTCATAGAGGCCTGCATCTTTTTCGCTGGATCTTTCTTGACTGAGTAACCAGCAGCAATTGAACTAAACCTAACATTTTTTTGTATTGAACTTTGAACTTGTATTATGACCTCCAATTTTACAGTAGCGGGTCATGGGTCGTTAACATATAGCGTAATTATTCATCGTTGCTTAAAAATAGCTTCTTTGGTTAATATGTCGGTAGATTTGGGTGAGGATATCATAGGTCGGAGAATTATTGGGTAGATTTGGTTAATTACCGGTATTTTTGAGTAACTTTCACGGTCGTCTGATGGTGTGTAAACAAAAGGTGGCGTAAGATCGGATTATACGGCGATTATACAACTGGTGGCTGGATTTATGAAGGATTTATTACAACAGTGACCTAAAATGGAGTCTCAGTGTACATAATAATCCCCCTACGGAAAATAAGGCCAGTGAGGTGCCGCTGACCCTACCTCTCCTCTGAAGTTGTGGTTGGTATTGACTATTTTTTTGCCCTGTGGCGTTTATTAATCTGTAAGAACCATATATCGGAAATCTATGGGTTCCTCCTGTTCACAATTGACTCAGATTTCCACTCATACTAGCACTGGTAATCCAGGAAAGCTCTTACCCTGTATCCATTAGCCTAGCAGCAATTTTTTTTTTTTTTTAGTGATTTATTTTTAGAGATTTTTGGGGAAATGCCTGATTTTTTGTTTTTTCAGAATATATAATAACCTAAATACACTCAGAATAAACAAAAAAATCAACAAAAATTGGCATTAGTTTTGGACATCTCGGGACTTTCAAATTTTAACTCACCCCCATCTTGAGATCTCTGTATTTGGAGCATTTTGAACCCCAGAACACACAGTCGCAAATGAATAATAGCGTTGTAAATGAATGTACTGTACAAATTTTTCCCACTTTTCAAAACAGTCTGTGTCAGGAGATATTTCATGTGCCGTGAGAGGGCCCCTGTGCGTTCATATGTTTGTTATAGTCGCCAGTAGACATGCGCTAGTGCTTGACGTGTGCAGTGCCTGATCGCATTTTTTTGTTTCTTCTGTGTGTGTTTTTTTTTTTTTGGTTGATTGGTGCTTTTGTTTTCATCGTCACCAGTCATAGGTCAGCATAATTGGCAGTCACTTTACACCTGATTTTTGAATTTGAATTTCAGTATTTGGATGGCATCTCTGCGCTGCTCCGGCTGTCAGTGATTACTTCCCAGTAACTGCGAAATTTCATGGGGATTATGCAGGCAAATCCTTAAAACATCATGGTGTTCTGGCAGATCAGGTGATCTGTAAAAAGCTGTAAAAGTCTGTATTGCTTCAGAGATGATAAACATATCTGTTTGGGGGGCCATAGCACCCCCTTCCCGAAAACGAAAAATAGAAAAAGGTGCAGTTATTGTCTTATTGATGGGTAGGTTAGGTTAGGTTAGGGATTTAGGCTAGACCTGCAAACTATTTTTTTCTGATGTTTTTTTATGTGTTTTGAACAATTCTGACCTCATTTCTATTGGGAATTGCTAGTTTTTGTGATTTTCCCCTAACAAAACCTCTAGGTAGGAATTGGGGGAAAATCACAAAAGCTAGTGATCTGCGATAGAAATGGAAGATCAGAATCATTCAGACAACATCAAAAACCACCGGAAAAACATTGTTTGCATGTCGAAATCCAGAGATGACCAAAAAAAATTTACCAAGCAATTTTGATACACATACAACACAGATAGTGTGTGTGACCACAAGAAGTGATTGGAGAAAGACAAAACATACAGCACCTGCAGTATTGTTTGGCAGTTAGGGAAGTGGTCAAGTCACCTACGGCAGTATTTACTGACAGTCTCTCAGACTGGCCACATTGTTTACTGACAGTCTCTCCGACTGGACGCGTCAGTGTATCCTGTGTCAAAACTAGGGGAAACTTAATGATCTGACCATACCTAACCTAACTAAACCAAACCTAATCCAAACTAATCTCATTTGCATTTGACAGCCAGTATTCAGATTTTAAAAATCAGGAACGTTAAATATAGGCTGGTACTGGTAGATGTTGATGGAATCGTTATGCATTCTAAATCCTCATTTATAGCTCTCAGAGGTAAGTTTATAAAATGCCCAGTAGCTGTGGTAATCCAGGAACAGTAACAAGTAACCTGTGAAAGATTCATTTCAATAGAAGGTATGGAAAAGCCATGTCTGTTTGGTAAAGAATTACTGTAATATTTTTAAGGTATCAGCTGAAAAAAACACCACTGGCAGTTTTATATGCAAACCATGGCAAGCAGCTACTACTTCTACTTTTCTTGCTGCTACTGGAGGATTTTACTCAGTTTATGAGAACTTGGAACTCAGTACAAACTCTTAAAATCAAATGCTTTGGTCCAAAGGCTTTATGGAAAATGAATTTTTTTTTTTTTATATAGAATTAGAATGATAACCATGAGGAAACTGGGTAACAAATAGCCTACAGTACCCTTGTATGAGTAATTTGTCACCTCTTCGTATATGCATCAACAAAGAAATGTCATCCTCAGCTATGCCTTGATTGTGTGAGAGCAGGTGATATGAACTTTTCACTTTCACATCTTTTGGAAAACAGAGTTTTGGATTTGACAGTGTACTTGAAGCTACAGAATGTGGTGAAAGTTTTTTGGCATATCAGATAGAGCCAGGATTCCAGGGGCTTGAATGGTGAGTGAATGGAAACGTGGCCCATTGGATTGGGCAAACTTGGGCTGTCTGGACATTGCTACTCCTCACCCTGCCCAAGGGTGGAAAAGGAGATCTGGATGATGATAATGATGATGACCAGCACTGTGTGAGAGAAGGGAAAGAGGTGACATGATCACGATGTTTAGTTTTCACTTCTGCAAACCACTTTAGTTTGAGAATAGTATCATAAAGTGAACCAGATAATCATGCCATAGTTTGAATTAGCTAAATGAAATACTGGTACATCATCTGATTGAAACGGTTAGGAATATGATACCGGTGGCTCAGGTTACAGCTCCGAAATGTGGTTTTCCTTGTACAATATGCTTGGCTTGGTTTGTATAAAAGCCTCTCATCATTCATTTGCAGTTTGTTAGAAGTCTTTTCCAGGCATTGTGAATTCTTTTAAGTGATGGAGAACATACAAATCTAGTCACATAACATACTTAGCATGAAAACTACAGGTATGGAGTATCTAAGAAATTACAGGAAGAGTACTGGAGCAGAATAAGTTTCTTAAAAATAGAAGATTTGTTGGTGTTTGTATTTGTTGTTTTGTTTGTATTCATTGAGTCAGTTTTTATTCTGGTGCTGGATAATTAGCCAAATGATTTTTCCTTAAGAATTGCCATTTGCTACTTGATTTAACAATTCATTCACTATGCATTCTGGAAATATATTTTTCCACCACGGAACTAGTGACATTATGGTACATGTACTGGAATTATCATGAGGAGTCATGAAACGAATGTGAAAAGTGGGTTTTTCTTTTTCTTTCTTTCTTTCTCTTTTTTTCATTCATTCATTCATTATATATTCGGCAAAACTTTGATTGTCCCGCTCCAAAGAATGACTTAAGAGTTAGCTAAGTGAAATTTGTTGTATATTGAAATTGTGTGATGGTGTGAGTTATTTTATCAAGGCTGTGAGGGCAGTGGTATAGGCAGATCCTCAGTTGCTGACAGCCATTTGTGAAAGCCTTGAATACAGACTTCACAAAAGAAACTGGCCGCTCTGCCTCAAAATACAGCAGCCAGGATTGGCTTGTTTCATATGTAATGCAGGCCTTACTATCTGCTCGATTTCTGTCTGATGACATCTGGCATTCCTCAAGGCTTGCTTTAAGCAAATTCTGTGTATAAGCCTAACTCAGTCACCCACTAGCTGAGCTATGGGTTAGTACTGCAGCTTTCAGTCCTAGCCAGAACCCTGGGATTGCCATCTTCTGTATTTCATGTTATTGTTTGCACTCTGGTGATTAAATATGAGTACTACTGACCAAACTAATGAGGAAAAGGCTTTTGTTCTTACCTGGAAGCAGGAGAGCATCCCTACCAAAGAAATGACACAACATACCAGACGGTCAGAACAGTTGGTGAGGAAAGTCTTTGTGGCCTCGCACCAAATCCTGTCCTGCCATGAAAACTTTGTTCAGGGCTTCAGTGCAAGACAGACAATCTCCTAAGGTGTGAGATGCTTAAAACTCCTGATATTAAGGCTGCACATCTCAAAGTTAATTATCCAAAGCCCCTTCAAGGTGGTTCTGTCCACATCATCCAACATCAGCTTCAGAAGGACCTGAACCTGCCATCACGCTTGCCAGCCAAGAAACCTCTTCTGACCAAACAAATGCACCATAAATGGTTTGACTTTGTAAGACAATACAAAGATTGAGCCTCAGAAGACTGATGAGTGCACCCTTAGCCCATGTGTTTTCATCCTCATTTGGGTGGGGTAGGAGGCCTTGCAGTGTCAATCACCACGACACCCACTACACACAGAAGACTGTCAGGCTCAGTGATAGGGTAATGGTTTGGGGTTGTTAAAATGGGGAAGTGGGCAGGGAAGGACTCTGCTTCCTTCCGAAAATACAGTGATGAATGCTGACCAGTATATGCAGTGCCAGACAAGCATCTCCTGCAGTTTTATGACATTCATGGTTGCACACAATTTGTACAGAACTCTGCTTCATGTCACAAGGCAGAAAGGGTTATGAAATTTCTCTCAGGTCATGAAATTGAAGTGCGGGATTGGCCAGGTAACTCTCTGGATTTGAATTCCATCGAAAATGGAATTATATGAAGGACAAGCTTACAGAATACAAGGTCTCATCAGTGCCTCACCCTATGGATGAGATTTCATACACATGGGTCAAGGAGATGAATGCAGAATACTATCAGAATTTAGTAGACAGCATGCACAAATGCCTTCAGATTGTAACTGAGGGCCAGGGCAACATAACCAAGTAGTAGGATGCAGTTATGCTGCATAGGTTTTTCTGTCGATTTGTAGCCAGACACCATAATCCTATAAGGGGTGGCTGTTTGTCTTTGAGTTAGTTGATTTATGAGGAATGGCAGTAACCCTTCGCCAACCCCCTTGCTGACACGTAGGGAACACGTATGGGTTGGTTATATGGTTACCACCCAGCGTTGTAAATAGTTTCCTGGCTTACAGGAAACCATTAGGCTTGTTACTCAACGTAAAGCCACCTGAAAAGGAGAGAAGAGTAATAAAAAGTGACAGAAAAGATGGGAGAAATAGGAAGAGAGGAGGACAGACACAGAAAAGGAATGATATAGGTGAAGGAAGAAGTTGGCAGGCACTACATGAAGTGAATGGGTGATGGTTGCCACCACCTACCACAGTCGGTTTTTCTGTATCATTAATATTTTCCCTGGTGTGTGACTTGTTTACATCATGCCCTGTGCAGTCAGTTTCATTTGTGGAGTCTGTAGATTAAAGTTTGTTTGGCCTCTCCCTCTCACTGCTGAATGTGATGCTGGGGAGGGACACCTTTATGTGGTGACACTAATATAAATGGGTTGCTTAACTGTCTGGTTATACAGACATCCCCCATTTACTTCCCTATCCCCAGAAGGGAGGATGTTAGAGTGCTTGAAAAGGGCAGCTGAAACCTGCATGCCACCAGGTTCACATTCCAGATAAGTGTGGGTCTATCAGCAGCAGTGTGCCACATTCTGTAAGCTAACATTTGTAATCATAATGTCCTTAAACATCTGTAAGAAATTTCTGGCATTCTTTTGCATATGTGATTTCTTTTTCAGCCCTCTCAGCCCAAGGATGTTCATTTTGCTTTTCATTCTTATTTTCTCATGGTGACTGTATTCAGCTTTAAAATGGACTTTTTCACTTTGGGGTTAGACACTGCACAGCATCCATTAACCCCTTGCCAACTAATGGGCTCCATACACCGATTATAATTGTTTGGCAGTAGGAGAAGCAAATCAAATGACATCCTCACACTGAAGGGGTTAATAATACTGTCGATGGTCTTATAACTGACTCAGGAGCATATTGTTACATACAGGCCTGTATTCTCGTTCTTCTAGGAGGCTTTGTAGTATCCCTTCCACTACTGTATATTTTGCTTGCAAGGCTGTGCACAAGAGATGTAGTGGTATTAGAGGTAGACTGCGAGATAATGCTGATTTCATGTGTGCGGTGTGTCGGGGAGAGCAGGCGGAGATTGTTAGGCGTGAGAGGGTTGAACTTGCAGGTGAGTCTCTTGAGTGTGTGGAGGAGTTTTGTTATTTGGGAGACATGTTATGTGCCGGAGGTGGGGCTGGAGTTAGCTCGGTTGCTAGAGTGAGAAGTGGTTGGAAGAAGTTCAGGGAGCTGTTGCCTCTCCTGACATTGAGAGGACTCTCCTTACAGGGGTCTTTGTATGCAGCATGTGTTAGGAGTGTGATGCTGTATGGTAGTGAGACCTGGGCAGTAAAGGAAGAAGATATTCGCAGGTTTAAACGTACAGAAATGACAATGATTAGGTGGATGTGCAGTACGTCCCTGCGTGCAAGGCCTGGGGGGGCTGGGTTTACGATAGAAGAGTTGAGAGGTAGGATGGGACTGGAGTGTATTGGTGTTGTGATGAGGAGAGGTAGGCTGAGGTGGTTTGGACATGTGGAGAGGATGGGGAGGATAATTGGGTACAGAGGGTGAGAAGTGTTAATATTGGGGGAGGGGTTGGGAGGGGTAGACCGAGAAAGACATGGGATGAGGTCATTAAATGTGACTTAAGGGTTAAGGGACTGAATAGGGAGGCTGCCAGAGATCGAGCAGCGTGGAGAGCCTCCATTAGGTGACCAAGGCCGACACATGCAAGCATGTTGGAGCCTTCAAAAACGAAAACGAAACGAATGCATTAATGTTCTCGTGTAGTGTTTGCCTTTATGTCTTTTTAATATTGATGGAGTTGGCATATATATATATATATATATATATATACTGTATATCTGTAAAATCAGTGAGAATATTAATGTAACAGAGAAATAAACTGGTGATGAGGAAGTATTAGAGAATGATTTTAGATGATGAGAATACAGGTCACAGTCACTCCTCGCTTAAATTCTAGGAAATTTGAAGGCAAAATGCAACCGCAGTATAAACAGAATATCTTTAAGTGAGGCATGTATGAAGGCAAAACACAGCTACTGTATGAGCAACATATCTTTAAATCAGACGTTTAACATTTAAGCACAAACGGCAATCATTTCTGACTTGAGAACAAATATTTTGTGCACTGTGAGTAATTTTAAGAGAAAAATGGTCTTAATTCATCAGTGACTTAATCTCTTCAGTCTGATGATATTTTTAAACCGTATATCACTCATCCATCAGATTCTGTTAACTTTAGGTTAGACTTGTGTTACAGAAGGTGTTAATGAAGGCTGTTTCAAACTCCTTCAGTCTGAAAAGTACCATACAGCAACTCCAAAGTTAAATAAAACTGGGTTGTAGCAATACTGTAATAAACTATGAAATAGGTCAGTGAAAGGAGTTAGTAATGAAGCAGCTGTAAATGAAGGGTTAGTAATGAAGCAGGTTTAAATGAGGACTGACAATAATCCTTTTCTTCCCATCTCTCCCAACAAACTGGAGGAGCAGCAAGGCTGCAAGGGGGTCACCATGAATGGATCTAGTCTCACACCTCCTACCTCAAAATCCTTGGGGCCCCCTCCATCCTCCCCCACCTTGAAGCCAACATCTTCCTCTGCCTCCTCTTCCATGGCTGCCCCTTCTTCAGGATCTGCCACTGGTGAGTTATATGGCTCAAGGATGTATCACACTAGTAGCTACACTTCACCTGTTGCATAGTTTCTGGTATCCGTATTTTCATTGGTGTGGTTGATCCATTGTGACAGGTGAATAGGTTGGGAGGGTACACAGATTTGAACTGTTTTGTTTCCTCTCTCTCCCTAATGTTTTGGGCTACACATTACCCAGTTTCTCAGAAGAGAGGTTCTATGAGAGAGAGAAAAAAATTCAAACTCATTCCTGTGCATCCCTCTCACCCAACATACCTCACCAAATTAGCTCAGCCACAGTTCAAAGACACGTAGCACATATGTGTAGCTTGGTTCTCATAACTTGTGGTATGAGATGACCTTTACAGTATTATATTAACATGGCATCTTCTCTAGCATTTTTTTTTTTAACTTGGTGATGATCCCTACTCCCTTTTAGCCCAGCTGATAATCATGTGTAGTTGGAGTGGAGGGTGGATTTAGCTGTAGCTCATCCACTCTAATGTAGCAGAGATTTTTGTAATTTTGCAACTGATTTCCTGTAGCTCAGAGGACAACATAAATGATAAACTGGACATTCATACCATAGTGCTTTTTTTTCTTTGACTGGCACTAGCTGTATTTTAGTGTAATTTCTCGTTATGCAGGATTCAAGATGGAGAGCTGGCAATTTTTGGCCAAGTTAAAGTTGATAGAGTAGATTAACCAAGGTGATTTATTCGTTTCATATAACTAAGACTCAATGGATTTCTTGCAGTCGTGTCTTAGTATTTAGTTTGTGGGAGCGGCCCAGTTCCTTCATGTATAAACAGACTAGCAATAGGAGAGTGCATGAGATTGATGTGGCTGGGAGGATTAGGTGAGAGAGACCCAGAATGAGCTGGAGAAAGTAGATGTGAGTGTATGTAAGGGAGGATGGTGTGTCATGGGAGGATGGGTTATTGTTGCATCTCTCAAAGGGAGTGGCTTAGTTCCATTTGATAAAAATAAGGTGAATTTCAGCAGAGTTTGGCAGTAGAGATTCTTGTCCTATTGCTGCTTATTTTCTGTAATGAAATGTCAGTAAGACTACAGTACGACTCTACATCCCTTCCACAGAACTTCATGAATAGCAGCATATTCTAGTGTTAATCTCTTGTGACAGTTCAGCTTTCAAGATGGAGAGGTGGTGTTTTTATGCCAAGTTATGGTGAGCAGAGTATAGATATGCTCAACAGCTGTCATCCACTCAGCCATCATCCAGTCCTTATTGTCCCATCAGGAGCATAGGGGTTCAGGGCTGGGTAACTCACTCCGGACATTTAATTCATTGATGCTGGCATTGTATTTTCTATTTTATTCTGGCTTCCTTCAGATGATTTGATATATTCAGGGGAAACTAATTGAACTGGAGGGGTTGGATATAGCTTCACTAAACCCCTTCTCTGCTGGACATCATTATGAAGTTGAATAAAATCCTTTAAGGGTAGCAGAAGTACTGTATACTAGAATAATATTGTACCTCATGATGGCTAAAGGGTTAAGGTAAGAGGTGCCAGGAGCAGCATTATGTGAGCAGTATACCCCAGCCAGCCCTTGGATTTACACCCTCACAAGTGCCATCCAATTGGAGCACCCTTACTTACTAGACCACCAGGCATCAAAGTGGATATATGGCTACCACTCAGTGTAGTAAATGATTTCCTGGGGTGCAGTACAAGAATCCATTTTGACCTGTTACTAAGAGTCACCTGAAAGATAGCACTACACTGAGTGAGGGGATGACAGGCCTCCACCAATAGCTGGCAGCGGCCTATAAAAATGGAAGTTACTAGCTTACTACATCAGGGTTTTTAATTTCAGTTTAGTGGCATGGTTTGTTAGTTTATTCTTGCTCTCTTCAGGTGATTTTATTTAGCCAAGGGAAGTTCATCTGAACTGGAGTGATTTGATTCTTTCACTGTTACAGATCTGTCAGTAGTTGAACATGATCATTTGGTAGTTGCAAAATTGGGGGGGGGGAGAAAAAAAAAGTCTTGGGATATAAGTTTTGTAAGTTAGATCCACCAAAGATGGACAAGTGGATGCAGGACAGAGTGACATATAGTGACAGACCAGCAGTAACAGACAGACAGAGAAAGACAGGCAGGTAGTCATACAGACAGCGATGGATTGACAGACAGACAGGCAGACAGACATAGAGAGATCTACTGACAGGCAGAGGCAGTAACATATAAACAGCAATGGAATGATTGACAGACAGACACTACCAAAAAAACATCAGTCCCTTCGCTGCAATAAATCAGTCTTGTAGTGAATTAGGAGCATCCCTGAATAGCCAGTGGATTAACTCCCTTAGCCCAAGGACAGGTGTCATCAATATAGGAAGGATCTCTAGTGTGGTTTGTTTTTACCTGACAATGATCCCCAACCCCATTCACTTCAGTTGATGGCCAGGTGTTGTCAGACTGGAGGGTTGATTTGACCAGTAACCAAGGAGACTCATTCCTGCCACATAACCAAAGATTATCAGATTTTATGCAACCGCTATGCAGTGAGTTGTGAGAGTAGCTCAGTCAGATGAAAACAGAATGACTGTAGTGAAGGGGTTATAACATGTTTGTTGTTGAATCTCGATCTGTCAAGCCAGGCAGACCCGAAGACTGAAGGTAAATAGTTGCTTCTGTGGGGCCGTGCTGCAGGTGCAGTGCTGTACGTACACCATGTAGGGAACCTGTGCCACCTTGTTGTAAACAGTGCCTCACCAGAGTCTGATCAGAGGCCTTCCCCATACTGAGTTGCTGGGAAATATGAGGAGGTTTGGCTCCTGGGTGGATTCTTAAGCTTCTTTGCTCCTCTCAGGGTACACAACTCCACCACATGTAGGCTCCTTGTCAGCGCCAGGCAGTGGCTGCACTCTGTGAGAATCAGACTCATGATCCCTGGCTCATGTCTTTTGCTTTGTGTTATAGCTAAGGAGACTGAGGGTAAATTTGACCAGTAACCAAGGACACTTATTCATACCTCGCAAGTAAGGCTTATCAAATTACCCCATCCATGACTTAGTATATGAATTGTGAAAATGGCTTAGTTCCGTCAGGTGAAAAACAGAGCGACTATTTTTTTTTATAGTGAATTCTGTTTTACCCCACCAGTTCAAAAATATTCCTCTGAGCTGAATAAGACCATCAAGAGCCGTCTAGATAGAGCAAGAATAACAAAGAAATCCATCATTGAAGTGAATGGGTTAATAAATGCTATATTGAACTCTCTCCAGACAAAAAAAAAAAAAAANNNNAAAAAACAAAAAAAACCCTCCATTGAGACAAAAAACATCTGCATATGTGTGTTTTTTTTTTGTGTGTGTGTCTGTCTGGGATTTTGCTCTCTCTCTCTCTCTCTCTCTCTCTCTCTCACACACACACACACACACACACACAAATTGACGTATTTTCCAGTGTATTTTTGCTGCGATCCAAGAGTTTAGGATGAGAGCCACTTGTAATGAAAGGGTTACTGAAGTGTTTCCCAAATTAAAAAATCGGAGAGAGAAAGAGAGAGAGAGAGAGAGAGAGAGATTGAAGACAGGAAATGGGAGGAGGGTGGGGCCAGGGTAGTAGAGCCCAGACTAAAGGGATGTTAGTCAGTGCCTCTCTAGACGTGAGAGTGGATGCGTGTGTGTGCTGCTCGGGCTCTCTGTCCATCACCAACTTGTGTATCGCTCCATCCACTTAACACTACGATCTCGCACACTTAGACACTACCACCTACTACGGTAGCTCTCCTGGCCGCAGTATCGTGAAAATATACCGTAACGTTGCCTGCCAAAGATTATCATAGTGTAATGTATTAATATACGGATATCCGCTGAACTGTGTGTATGCATTACGTGTTTTGAAAAG